>PNEQ01114054.1:0-45704 GCA_003012365.1 Medauroidea extradentata
GGAGTACAATCAGCTGTTTCTGAAGGTGTATTTAGAAATGAGGTTATAGTTTAACAACCACAGCCAAAATACACGCGTTGCTATGATAAGCAGAAAACTTTTGTTACGAATCAATATGGCGGAGTACAATCAGCTGTTTCTGAAGGTGTATTTAGAAATGAGGTTATAGTTTAACAACCACAGCCAAAATACACGCGTTTCTATGATAAGCAGAAAACTTTTGTTACGAATCAATATGGCGGAGTACAATCAGCTGTTTCTGAAGGTGTATTTAGAAATGAGGTTATAGTTTGATACCTTGCAGCCAAATTAAACACGTAGCTTAAGTAACAAGAAACGTTACTTCCCGTATGTGTAGGCGCTTATGGAAATTCGCGGGGGTATACAGTATGTCAGCCAACATTTCAAGTTTCTGGTGTTTGAAATTTTCTCCCGGATAAGTTTATCCATGTTCGAAAATCTCAACTGATGACATCACGGTCAACTACTAAACTTAATATTAGACAATATGTAGGTTTTTTTAGATTCCCATAATTTTTAAACCTCGAATAGCATTGCAGGCTGTTATTAAATACTAGTAATCGACAAAACGAGATTAAGATAACCTACCCTACTGCAGCGTGTTAATTTTGAAAAGTGCCTAATATGACGAATGATCTACTCCCCCCCCCCTCCCCCATCTTCGGGCTCAAGGCCTCAAACACCTCGCCATAGAACGTACGTCATGTTTGTGTAATCTGTGTTGAGGGTAGAGCCTACCTGGTAGTACGCCACCACCCTGAGCGCTACGGTGGCCACGTACAACGAGTTGGTCACGAAGTCGATCACGTTCCACATGTCGTTGGCGTACTCCTCCAGGCCCACGTCCCACAGCTGCTTCACCTCGCTCCAGATCAGCCCTGCACAGTCAGCCTCACATCAAACACTCTTAAGGCTATTGCCTTTCATTTATTTCAAACTATTGCAAATAACAAGAATTTTTTTTAACCAAAGGCTTTGAAAATATTTGAGACTGTGTACAGTCATACGATACACAATTTTGCTAAAGCGGTATTTTTTAAAAATAATGTGCCGTTTACTAGCAAAAATTATTTTGCTTCATTTTGGATTATTTTGACAACAAAATATGTGATATTTCCGGGCGAAAATCTAAAAATCCGTTTGTTGTATTGCAACAGAAAAATTAAGATATAAACTAAGATATATAGCTTAAGTGTTAAAACTGTAAGAATGAATTTTTTTGTATTAATTTGCGTTTTGAATAATTTGATATAAAAATAATGTTTTCAAACCACTGCAAAACTAAATGTCCTGAGTTACTGCTTAAAGCATGTAACAACCCATTACAAAAAATGTATTAATTTTTTTTATGTTTAGCAATTATTTTAAAATAAAACATATTTTATAATGGATTTTTATATATATCAAGCAGTAGACCTTGATTACGTGATTTTTTCCATTTCATATTGTTTACTGGTTGTCAAGTTTTGAATGAAGTTAAAATATGCAAATTTTTTACTTTGAAATGCCATTATCCGAAAACTGGATTAGTTAATTTTTTTCTCAAGAGGAAAATATACGCTCAAGTAATGTCTACACAAATTACCTTATTTTATACAAATATAAAATTATGCTTTTCCCCACGAGAATGCCCTTAACGGGGAGAGTGAGCTGATAAATATTATTTATCGATTTGCTGTAACAACTTCGGGTTCAAAGTATTTTTGGTAAATGTGGTAATGTTGAGGCGTATAAGATATTTGTCATGAATTTTGGAGATCATAATAGTGTTCTATGTTCATCTCACATTGTACTTGTAATCATTTTTGAAAGTTAACCAATATTCCCTAGCAATGATTCTGCATGACAAATTAATGAAAGATTTCATTATTATTTTTGTCAAGCAGTTTACCAAGAATATATTATGTGTAATTTCAAAGAGAAAATTTTGATAATACAACTTGAATAAATGGTATGGCTCGAAAACCAAAACACAAAAACATTATCTAACACTCATTCTCTAAGAGCGACACAGTTTACGTATCACGCCTTGTCCTTGCCACACATGAGACACTTAACATCTGGATACCCTGAACAAATGACTACATAGGACGTGGCACACAAACAAACTTTTAAAAATGCCATAAAAATCTACAGGGTTGTAGGACTTAATATGGAGGAAAGGCGTTAAATTCTGGAACCAAACTTTGTAAGCATGTTTCTTTGTCACAATGATGCTTCTCCGATGAGCCTTTTGTGACGCCTTTTGATGACAGTTCAAGAGATTATGATAAATTAAATATTTGCCCAACAATATATTTTCTGACAATGGTGAGAACAACCATTTTCAGGAATTGCTCTATTTGCAATTCCAGATTAAAAAAAAAAACACCTCAATAAAAGTTTTAGTAGGGACTTTCTGATTGACCTGGAAAATCAACTGATGCTACAGTATGAAGACAAGTTAGTACTTTATGAATTAGTTTGTCTGCATTGCTTTCCCCAGTGTGTCCCAGACTTATCCAAAATATTGGAAACAACACCTTCGTAATTTGACATAAAAATTGTCTGTATTAAAATAAATTCTTGATTTTTGCATATCTTTGAGTACCTGCACTTTTATAAAAAATAATTTTTACTTGAAATAACAAAGATGTCATTCTATAGCATGGTACATTAAATTTAACTATAAATTATTTCATTTGTACCGTTTGAACAATTGGGTAAGTAGAGAAAATAGTAAAATCCCTATTTTGACATGTGCTTGTACGAAAACTATGGAATCGAAAAATAGTTTATTTGTAGGAAATTACTATTCATGTAATGTGTAAGATTTTGCCAGTGTTTGGTACAATTATAAAATTGCGAATTTATCGGCGCAAACCGCTCTTTAAGATGTAGTTGATGCAGTCAGCAGTATCAGACCAGTCTCTGAAGATGGTGCCGGCAAACATCGACGAATAACCGGCTAGAGAGACCTCACGATGAGTCTGAGAAGAAAACGACCAATGTTCTCGTATCTCGTCTCGTTGAGGCAAGGTAGAGGTAAGGGGGGCTGGCCGGCCTATTTCCACGAGGTCCAGATGTACAGTCCAGCCAGCCGTGAGATCGAGGTGGAAGAGGGAGCTTTGTCGTGAGGAAGTCTTTATGGCATGAAGCTCTCTGCTCTGACGTCAACCCTGACCTCTGACACTCGCTTCTCTCCTTGCGACTACCTGCCACCTACCACCCACACTCCCCGCCTCGCACACGAGGGTAGCTACCAGATGGAAGTTTTCATCAGTCTGGAGATGAAGAAAATTTTAAAAAAAATTCTCTCACAACTCACAAGAGGGGAAAGGAGAAGGCAATCTACGTGGGTATGTATTAACACGTTCAGTCACGATGGGATTAGAAAGCTAAAGTGCTAAAGTTGTGTACGTACTAGTACATTCATTTCCTGCAACCAGTAAACCACATTCCGGTTGCGATGTGATCTTTATATAGATCATTCGGAATAAAATGAGCACTTTTGATATCCTAGTTACTTTTTTAATTTTAGTTAAAGTATATTTTGCCACATTCTAGTAGAAACAAAAATGTCTACGTAGCAATCAAAGTGTATGGATTGTACCATAGTCAAGAGTTAAAACCTGAGGTCAAGATAATCAATACATTTGAATTATTATTGAATGATTGCCTTCAAAAGTGTTCACTTCATCGCCTACCAACTATACTAACCAACGATGGAATACTGGTTTGTAAATTTCCACTAAGTAGATTGGTCACAAATGAGGTTCAGGGTGATTTTGCCGTAAATTATTATCGGCGTACAGTGCCTAACATAAAGTTCAGCCACGTGAAACCTGTCCTTAAATGTGGACACGGTGACAGTATGGGTTAAGAAACAATTCGTGCACTTGCCTTGAAGAGATTTCGGAAAACTATAGATAAGCGAAATCAGAACGGCGGGGTCGGTCCCCGGATTTTCGCATGTGGGAATCGTACCGGACGATGCCGCTGGTCGGCGGGTTTTCTCGGGGATCTTCCATTTCCCCGCTCATTCATTCCGACAATGCTCCACACTCACCTCATGTCATCCCTCACCAACGCTAAAGATATCGCTGTTTAGCGCTGACCAACATCTCTCACTCACTGAATACAAGGCAGGAAATTTATTACAGCTATAAAGATTTAGTGTTTCGTAAGATTAACTTAAATAAACTGCATATTTAACCTGTACTAAACCGACACTACCAATTTTAAACACTTAATTTGCATTATCTTCACTTACCCATAAACGTTTACGGAACATCACGAGGTTAGCCTGGGTTCGGCAACATTTCAGCAGTAATCCAAGCAAATTTCTTAAGCATATAATAAGTGACAAGAGCGACTTCTCAATCAATTCTTAAGAGCAGGGAGAGTGACATGCATGTGTCCTACATCAATATATTCCTCGGGATTTTCTGGCTCAAAATATTCCGTGGAGTCAACTGTAACACCAAAGGTGCACATTATTAATTTTTGATTGTGCAGTATGACTTTCTTGATGGTAAATTTTCACTTCACGTTTACAATTTCTAACTACGGAATTATGTTACTTCTCTTTTTAGCATAAAAAAAATCGAAAAAAAAAACATTCAACTTCACTTCCTTGAAGACATGGGCAAAAATTGCAACTTCCCAGTACCATGCAAATATTTTATAATTTATACACGTCTTTCCATCGTAACATTATTATTTGTGGATGCGATACTGTAATATTAGTTAAAGGCCTGCTTGTATAATACGTATAACTCTTTAATGATGCAACCAAAAGTAAGACACAGCATCTAGTATGACCACAAATTTGACTGTTAACTCTGATACTTAGTCAGATATGAATTCTCAAGATGTTAAATTTATTGTTTATGCTCTTCCAGATTATGGTACTTCGGAGAAGATGAAAACTGATTCAAGAGCACCTATATTAAGAGACGAGTTATGAAAATACAATGAACGATAAACTTCGAGTAGGGAAAATTTTATTAGGCGTTTTCAATTAAATGCATGTCAGAATCCACTGTCATGTGCATACTCACATTAGCTACCACTCATTAGAAAATAAGACAGTGAACAAATAGAAGGTCTGAATAAGCATAGGACACTAGAGTCTAGCATGTGGGTATAAAGGAATGAAGAAAGAACGTACCAGAAACCCAGGTCAGGATGAAGCACGCCCACAAATCTCCAGAGAGCCGGGACAGGAACATTCGAGATGTTAGGGTGGAGGCATGACGACATAACTTGCCCCAGGCCAGGATGAAGCATGCCCAACGAACTCCAGGATTGCAGGGCAGGAACATTCGAGCAGCAACTGGTCAGGAGATGGAGAGTAGGGTGGTGCTATGTTAGGGTGAAAGCGTAACGACAAAACTTACCACAGACCCAGGCCAGGATGAAGCACCGCCCAACGAACTCCAGGTAGGTGGGGCAAGAACATTCGAGAAGCAACTGGCCAGGAAATTGAGAGCAGGGCGGTGCTACTTTATGGTGAAGGTGTAACGACAGAACTTACCGCAGACCCAGGCCAGGATGAAGCACTCGATTATGGACGGGCCGGCGCCGCGCTTCGTCGTCACGTCAAGGGGTTCAGGCGCCTGCGCCTGTGCCTTCTTGGCGTCCGCCGTGCCGAACCAGTCGAAGATGACGCTCTCGATACGCTGCGACGCCAGGATCAGCAGGACTGCAACATGTTAGATTTATTTTATTGCGTCCTTTGGATATTTTTGAGTACAATTTTGCACAAAGATATTGAACAAGCCATGCTACATGTATGTAAAATTGGAAACCTGTAGTGCACACTGGTCTTGTATGGTCACTTGGGGCTCGTGGTCAATATAAGATCATGTCTACAATCTTCTCAGTTTCCATAAAATCAAAAACAGGAAGAAAGAGGAAAAACAGATCAGTAACACTGAAAGAATGCATTAGATAAGTGAAAACACAGTAGAGCTACTGATTTTGGTGAAACGTAATTTGTGTCATGTTCACATCTGCGGTACTACTTCACGGTTATTGGCCCATGAATTTGAGAAGATTCGTCGCGTATTAGACTGTACCTACTGGAAGAAGGTAACAGCATGCGTCTGTAATTTTCGGGTAGGATCCCTGCTGTGAGTTACAACATAAAGTCACTGGCCATGAGGTAATGCTTCGAATGTACACACCTGGCAATAACCAAATTGGTGCAAAATTCTTTTCGCAATGCAACATGTACATACATATCTACACCGTTACAGATCTAAAAAAATATTCTTCAAACTATTAGAAAGAATTAGTTATTCAGAAATCTGAAACGAGATTTTTTTAAAACCATTTTTGTGTTTGATGGGCAATTTATTTGTCTTGCACGTTCCTAAAAACTTTGTTGAACACCTTTCTGGCTGTTTGTGAATGTCAAGTTACAAGCAATTTCACAATCAGGAATTAAACTGTGAATGTGTTTTTTCAATACCATCGATGAAATTCGAGGCTGGTTATAGGCCGATGGTAAAATCCTGGCGACATAAGTCAGAACCACATGAAAAAGTAATTTCAAAAGTGATTAGATTCAAGTACTTGAGAACTGATCAGTATTGGAAAATAATTACATCAGGAAATCAAGAACTGTGAGCATAACATTTAGATTTACAAATAATTAACTTGGAAAATATTTGAAAATCTTCTTTACGAATTTTGAAGTTATAGTTATGTAAAGGAAGAACATATCCGATGGTAACTTTCGACAAAGAAGACTAGATTATATACAACAAAAGAAATCTTTCATGTTACGAAGGACGACAGACTAATAAAAGTAGAGCCCGAACAAATGTCCTGAACAATGTCCTTGATGCCTGATCTGTACGCTAACCTACAAGAATATCTGTATTGTCAAGCAGACAGCATCTGGTCATTGGTAGCTCGCTGACACAGTGGTACCACACGGTTGAGCCTGCATTTAGCTTCTTCTTTATTATTGGATCAGTTCCTGCCAGTACCGGAGGGTCTTTGGCCATTTGTGAACGCGAGCCAAATAGACACTGGGCTGGTATCAACAGCCTCGGGCAACCAATAAGCGGCGAAGTTCATCCGTAACAAATGAGCCGCTACTTTCAAGTCTGTATAACGATATATTCTGTGACTGCGGTCTGCCACAGAGAGACGTTCTTGAAGGTCAGACGTAAGGCTTCTGACGACAGTGGACAAGTGTTCGTCTTCCGAGGGAGGAGGAGGAGGAACATTAGCATGACGGACTACGAACAGTAGTGAGGGGGAGGGGGGAGGGCTTTGGTGCAGCTGCTCACAGCTAGGTATCCGCACACGGCGCTTTGTACTATTCAAATTAGGTTCCACGAGCTACAGACGAGGATATGTCATTTCAACTCCGAGTACAGCTGGTAGGGCTGTGTGACGTCGACATTTGCACAAAGGCCTGACCTTCACCGTCATCATTCAGAATTATTCATCGGGAGAAATGCACTCTCTCGAACAAGCTGTACTGCGACAAAAACTTCCAACCAAGCGCGGATCTAATTTGGGGACTTGAGAGCATATTCGTGGAACTAGTTTTAAGATAGGGCAGACTTCAAAATTCTGTACGTTTGTGACGGCAGTGCAGGCAGCTAATACTATCAATTTCTAGTTTCATTTGTGATTCTTTAGTACAGCTGGGTTAAATAGTTTTTCTTTTTGTATGAGAGAGGGTTTTTATTGCAGGCCAGTGCAAATTAGCCAACTTTTCATATACATTCAAGCAAAGTTTCAACTCGGAAAAAGATTTCTTTTGGAGCACAGTTGACAATACTATAAAGGGCGGCCTCAGGGGCATGGAAATAGAATATAACATTTGCATATGACACGGAAAAAGCTAAAATTTCATGTTCACAAGCACAGGGCTATTTTCGTGACAGTAAAAATAAAGTTAACGCAATGCTACATTATATTTTTACAACTGGTGTAAAAAAATAATGGCATACTTCGAAAAAATTCAAGGAGTTGTCATAAATTGCAAAACTCCAAGCCTGCGTTTTACCAAATAATGTACCGTTCCCTTGCAAAAAATATCTAGCTCGATTTTAACTTATTTTCATAACAAAATCAGTGATATTTCGGTGTGCAAGAATCTGGAATGAGGTTTATTGCTACCAAAAATAGGTAGAAAATTATAATATATTTGTGACAGAACAATGTGGGGATTCTTCGATATGCATATTATGATGCTTTGCAAAAATGTTATTAAAATTACAGCAAAACTACCGAGCGTGGCTTTAAGGTGAGCGTTCCGACAAACAAACAAAAAACATTGGTACCGAGGTTCATGGCAAAACAGTGGTTAGACTGCTCGCCTGCCCAACTTGGTGATTGGGGTTCGATTCGAGGCGGAGGGAAATAACGATTTTTCGCATGTGAGAAAAGTTGCGGACGTTACCGTTGGTCGATGTGTTTTCTCAGAGTGCTTCCTCTTTGTACCCTTGCATCGCCGTCGTTTAGGCCACCCGGGGTGAACGTGTTGTGTGTGTTCGAGGCCTAGAAGCGTGGAAGCAATAAGGGCGACAGAACACGCGCTTAACGCCTCATACTAGCTTCTAGGCGGTAGTCACTCAACTGCCGTGCTGTCTTCGCCACGACAACTCGCCTTCTATGAGACTTTGGGGCCGCGGTGGCCGAATGGTCAGACCATTCGCCTCCCGCCAAGGCGATTTGGGTTCGATTCCCGGCGGGGTAAGTCCCCGGATTTTCGCATGTGGGAATCGTGCCGGACGACGCCGTTGGTCGGCGGGTTTTCTCGGGGATCTCCCGTTTCCCCCGCCCTTTCATTCCGGCGTTGCTCCATACTCACCCCATGTCATCCTTCACCAGCGCTAAAGACCTCGATGTTAAGCGCTGATCAAAATATCTCACTCACTCACTTTATGATACTTTCAGTAGTGACCCTATCATTTTATGACGTACATAAAATAGTTTGTAAATCTACCACACGTGCGTTTAGGAGCGCCAAGAAAGTAGGTACGGTAGAATTGTTTCCAGACATCCACGGTAACAATCTTAAATTTTTTTATAAACAGTCAAATGTTTACTGAAGTTACCAAACTTATATCGTAACAAGTGTAAATGTTCGCATATTTACAAGGTGGAAGTATGGTAATTGTTGCATGCTGTGTATTGGTTAATAATTTCCTATAGATTTTAGGAAGATTTTTTACAGTGTAGTATTAAAGATCAAGGTGCCTAGAAAGGACTGCAAAAAGTTACATTTTCGACATTTTCGGTCGGTAGAAAATATGCTTTAATGAGTAATGGGGAACTGTAAATTGGTATACAGGTGTAACGTTCTTTGAATGTTATTCCTAAGCAGACATCACCAGTGGGCGCTGAGCAGTTTGCAAGTAATCTTGAACCAACCGGAACGCTCACACCACACGGCAGCCACGGCTGACGGCCTCCTTAAGGGTGTTCAAGTGCATTTAGTATCAAAATTTTATATTTTTACGAAATAGTGTTGTTTTTGAGACGATATTTGTGAGTACAATTTCCTCTTACGATACACTTTCATCTCAAGTAGTTTTCTCATAATGGAGCGCCAAAGTAAAAATGTTCATGTTACGGTGAAATTAAAATAATGAAAACCAGTAGGCTTACTTAAACGAAATAATTCGCATTGAAATGACATGCCAAGGGCTTGGGGACATATTATTTTGAAAAACTTAAAGCGAACAAATTTTCCATTTGAAAACTTTGGTGAATTTGCAATTTTTTCGCTGTACATTTCCAATTTTTTTAAGATTCAAAATAATACAGCGTGGGTTTACAAATGTTAGGTTACGTAGCTCAATGTATGTTATTTCACTGTGAATTATTTCATTTGAGTGGGTCATTTGGTTTTCACTATTTGCGAGACTTCGTAACATGCACATTTTGACTTTGACGCACCATTGTGAGAAAACTATGCGAGGTCTGACGTGTGATCCCCTGCCTCTGAGTACCATCCTCGTGCGCTATCACTCCCCGAGTCTCTCACAATAGCAGGGAATCATAGCCGAAACGACAAACGAATGTCGTGCACATTATGGTCGGAGAAGGGTGGATGGGTGAGTGGGAGGCGTAGGGTGAAGGGATGGAAGAGCGAAAAGTTGGGATGGGGTTAATTCGCAGGAGTTTCCGTTGGTGCCGCGTACAACACCAATCCTGTCGTAAAACAGGAGCAGATGCCTGGTTAGTCTACCCTGGGATGGGGTGGTTAAGGCTATTCAGTTGCGTTTAAAATAAAAATATCATATTATTACGAAATAGTATTAGTTTTTCAGATACTTGGGAGTACGATTTCCTCTTACGAAACATTCTATAACTCGTATAGTTTGCTCATCCTGCTGCGTCAAAGTTAAAATTTCTATGCTAAACTGATATAAAAATAGTGAAAACCAATTGACATACTGAAATAAAATAATTCACAGTGAAACAATATGCCCTGGGCTACGTAACCTGACATTTAAAAACACACAACATAATAATATTTAAGTCATTGAAAAAATTGCAAAAATTACTTTTAAAAAAGTTGCAAATTCAGCAATTTTATAAAATACGAAAGTTTTTCTCTACGACTTTTTCTACAATTAGCTTGCGTACGTCAACTAGTTTTCACTATTTTAGTGGCAGCGTAACATGAAAATTTTGACTTCGAAGCATCGTTATGAGAAAACCATCCGAAATAAATTTGTTTCGTAAGATTAAACTGTACTGATAAGTGCAGTCTACAAAAAATGTAATATTTCGTAAAAATATAAAATTTTAGTACTAAACACATTTGAACACACATAAGGTGTGTTGGCAAGGAAGGGGTCGGAGATGACGAACGACTCATCCTCCCTGGAGGATGCGGCTGGATCTCTCAGCCGTGATGGACCCACCTTAAATTACCCCCCCCCCCCTCCTAACACAGCAAACAAAACCCCTGTGCAGATGGTTTACGACCCGGTACTCGGCTCAGTACCAGAGCACGGCGCAATAAAACTTTACAACCTTCGTCTCGTTCCCTTGCTGTTTTGTGCGCACACAGCCGCCACATTTCTTGCCACTCATACTTTATACACCCCCTCCTCTTTCGCAAGTTTGCTTTTATTTCTCCAGGATTCATTTCAGTTCCGGGAAGTTCACTCGTCAAGTTAACGCCTCAGTAAATGCAACTAACTCGGTTGTTAGGTAAACTATGCACCGTACAAAGCACAGTCGCCAGTGTCTTCAGGTTTGATTGGTTCATTTCGACTGCTCTAAGTGGAAGGTAATTTCAAAAATACTCCACCAACGTGGAACGTCAGATTTGTTCTCCCCTCTCACAGGAAGCAAACTGTCTCGTGTTTCCTCAACCGAAATATTTCGAGGATTTAAACATTAGGAACTAACCGTCAAAATTATGTTTTTGGAACTTATAGCCTGGCAGAACGGTCACTGAGTGAAGAGGCACAACGGTGACACGTTGGACTCGTATTCGGGAGGACACGGGTTCGACGCCCGGCTTCGGTCATCATAATTTCGGTTTCTGATGGTTTCCCGAAATAGCTCCAGGCGAATGTTGGGTTAGTTCAAGGCCATGGCTGATTCCTCTCCCATCTCTTGTCATTGTACCAAGTTTTGTGTCGTCGTCTCTAACGACCTCGCTGTTAATGAGACGTAAAGACCACTTATCTTATTTTACCTGAACCCGCGAGAAAAATATATACTTTTAAGATGCTCTCTCACTTTTTATATTGCCATTAGTCATTTTCGTATAGTACGTAAATGAAGGGTGTGAAGATTTATCGGCAATATTGCTTTACAGAGTCATTATATTTTGTTACTAAGAGTGTATGACTGTACTAAATTTGCACTAAAATTAATTAAGCACTTAATGTACGATTTGGGTTAGTTACTGTTTTATTCTGACTACATCTGATTATATTTCAATATCCCTTTAATACTTCCTTTAAAATTTCTAAAACACAAAAAAACTGTATAATCCCCGCTCATTTTAATGAACAACCACTACAGAGTCTGTTCCATAAAGTAGGAACTCTGCATACAATTACTATCACAAATTTTATACTCTCTTTAATTTTTAAATCATTGCGATTTAGTGTACAACGTTCGTAATGAAACATAAAGTAATCAGCTATGTCCCTTGTGTAACATTTTAAAATAAATCCTGCCAAACCTTGAATCATTATGAAATCAAGAAAAATTCAGCATGATTACTGACACGGGCTGTTAAGATTCCAAGTTAAAATTTGTATTTTTTCATGCATAGAAAATGACGTACACTGTTTAGAATTATCGAGATATTAGCCATTCGGAAAAAAAAATTGTGTTAAAACAGCCCGCTTGAATACGATTAATGCTATTAATATGTCACACGACGGCGAAAACGCTTGCAATCATGCGAGTATTTACACTTATTCTTTTGTAGTAGGCGGAACATGATTCATTAAATTACAAAAAATCGGTATATCATGAAGCATTAATATAATAGAATTATTACCCTGCCGTACAAGTATCAATAATTCGTTATTCATTTCGCCAGCCAATCAGCATCGAATCGTCTGTGATGTCAGAGCTACAAAACTGACGGAAGCGACGCGAATTCGAAATACAATGTATTTATATTTTATTCGCGTCGTGGACACGACAAAGCTGTAGAACGGAATTTAATTTTGTATTCAAATGTTGGTGAAACTGGAGAGTTGGTAGTACATTGCATTTATTTACTTTAGAAGAGATTTTTGTTTGTTATTATAAGCACATCGTAACCTTTTTAAAAATGCGTGTAATTGTGACTTCATGTCTACGCGTGGGAAATTAAAAAATGTTTAACAAGGAAGGGGAAAACAGTTACATAATGTAAACTTTATGGCTGTCGTACAAGAGGCCAGTATGTTTTGGCAGAAAACTATTTGTATTTATTTATTTTTATTATTTTTTAGAGTTTGTCGCGCGACAGACGAACTAGAATTTATAGAGTCGCATCGCACCCGTCGCTTCACGTCTGTCGCTCTGTTATGATTCCAGCATAAGTCTTATACTGACGTTTTTGTCGCGTCGCACTGACAACTGGACACACGTAGTTGATAACACGCTCTCAGTACCAGCATTGAGCGTCAGCACGAGTTGACAGTTTTATCTTATTTCATCACAGAAACATTTGCAGGCCGATAATCACTGGCTGATTAGATACACGCCTGTCATATCATCCTACAAACACAGCAGTATATGCGTGCCGGTATTACGTGACGTCACGTTCGTTTGATAATACAACCTGTATACAGATTTATTTCCCCAATTATTTTGTTCCAGAATGATGCCAGAGTTTTATGCGGTATAAAACATAATTGTGCGTAGTTCTCGCTGATAAATACGGACCAAACTGCATCAATATTTCTCTATACCTTAGTTCTGCTTCGTGGTCAATAATAGGGATGTTTTTGAGAGGTTTATGCACCTGACGAATTAACGATGTTATAGTGTGCCGCGCCTATTCTTTTCCACGCGAAACAGCTAAACTTATTCGCAATACGTTTATCTACGAGAAAAATACACGATTATAACTAGGCGTCTATCATGTCAAAAATGCAACGTACTTCTTAGAAACATGCTTTGGTAACCTCTCAAAATGTCTAAAACGGCTTTTTTTACACAGGCTGTAACTGGAAAAATACTACCCGGATTCGTAAAACACAACGTTGGAAGCATACGTTGGAGTTTGCTACAAACTTTCACAAATAAAACTGTAGGTGTGCCGCTGTATGTCTCATAGGAGAAAGAGTAGTAGGAAAACACTGCAGGCCAGTTTGGCGCGCCGCGAATAGAGGCGATGCTGTTACAGCCGGGTGTACAAAGATGAACCGTATCGCTTCACTGTCTCCGCGCATCAAACGTGGAAAATTACATCTGTCGCATAGCCCTCTTAACTCTCACCGACTTGGGGTTCAACCTGCTACAAACAGACATGTGGCGTCGCAGGGAAGTAACCTTGTTCTGATTGGCACAGTCATATACGTGATGCTTCTACACATAGATACCGTACACTGCCAATAACCATTGTGCAGGATTGGAGGTATGTACGTAATGCACTGAACCAGACTAGTGCACAAATCTTTTTTGCAGAGGTTGCTCTTGATTACTAAATATTATTTCATTTAATTTTGTATACAGTTAGTAAATATTATTAAAATTTTCTGCAGCCCTAACAACGTATCTTGTTACGCGTTCCGAAACCATTTATCCTGCGCTTAATGTAAGAAACATTTAGTTCACAAGCAGATTTTACCTAACTAATTTTGGATCCATAAAGATAAACATTAAACCTGTGATCAGAAATAAATATTGTAAATTAAATTATGTGCATATATTCCTTTAGCGATACATAAACCTATATGATAACCGTCAAGTAGACTGCTCGAAAAATTTATGTTGGTATGAATTCGTAAGATATCTTCACAATCACTGACGTGTTGTGAGAACTCAGTGTTTAAAATGATGATGCAAGGAACTAATAATAATTTACGTGTCTCTCATGTGAAATTAATACTGTTGTCATAAACTTTATAAATTATATAAAACGTTGTACTTACGTAAGCAATCTGGCAATTTCCTCACAACACTAACATTTATCGAGGATCGATTCTCAAACACTATTATCTGACAAATCGGTAACCTTAGATTCCGACTCGGTAGTTGCCTTGTAATAGTTTAAATTTGTACCAATTGTCTTAGGCGTGTTAAGGAGGTAGTTTCCAATATATATTGAATTTATGTGTGATTACTCTTGTAACTAATTTTTATGACTTAAATTGGAAATCCAGAGCAAGTAGCGATAAAAGTATTACTTAAAATAGAATTTTTATAATAATATGTGAGCTAATTGATGGGAGATAAAATAAGTAAATAATTGGTTTATTTTCAATTACGAGTAGGCCCTACACAGATCAAAACAGTAAGATATCTAAACAAATTTGATCTTAAAATAACTGTTAACCCATTCTCTAGTTTCTAGTAAGCTTTACTTTTTAAATAATTGGAATGTTAATAATGTTATGGAGACATTTAATTCAAATCACGATTTTAAGGAACTTCCTCTCTAACACGCACGAGATAAATTTGGAGATTTGACCTGATATCAGGATGTGGAACTACAATGCATGGTGTTTACATAGTAAACGGACTGTGCAGTGGCACTAGAAGCGGCAAGCAGCTGAACTACTTGCGTAAGTGACTAGGGGTTGGATTCCCTTTCAGGTTTTATCGCTGGATACTAATAACATCATCCATCTGTCATTGACATGACCAACAGCTAATAAGGTATCTCGACTAAACTTTAATCCCACCATTCGGACCAAATCAAATGAAAATTGCTCAAAACTTTTCGATGACCCAAAATAGACTACACTTTCCTATTAGATAGTAAAATATTCTGGCAACAATACATAGCTTCTAACACAAATGTTCAAAATATAAACAAACATAATAACTATATCGTTATCACTTCTCTTAAACGTATGGACAGCGAGCAACGTATTGTTTTAAGTTTAAACGAAATACCCAAGAGCTTGTTACATAAAATGTGCAACGTAACCACGAAAAATAGAAAACTTAACAGATTTGCATTTTATAGTTACGATTTCATTGTTCCTAGAATATTATGTACGAGCAAAGTCATTTATAGACATTCTGTTATTCCTTATTTACAAATACAATGATTACATAAATAGTTTGATTCAAGTACAATACTTTATTTCCTGAGTAAATTAATTCCATACAATTGAGACAGAGTTTATTTACATATTCTGCTCTCAAAAACAGTCCACTGAAGCTTTGCCATGTTTCTGTGTTCATATAATTAAGTTAAATTTTGCTCATAAATTAGTTTGAAAAAATATTACATGTAATGCAGGCAAATTTAATATTGTTTGCATAAAATATGTAACTATACTCGTATATTTTCTCTAATGGTTTCAAGAATGAAACAATAATATAGCTTAAGAGGTGGTAAACGGAGTTGAAACGTTTTCTCGACAGCCAAGAAAAATTTGAGGCTGTCAAGTTTTTTTTAGAAAGTTTTCTTTCTCGAGCATTTTATTTATTTATTTTTTTTTTTTGTAAAACGGGGTGCATAGGAACACAAAACTTTTCAGCATAAACTCCGATTTTTAAACAGTATTTTCAGATAGGAAAATTAAAACAGTTTACAAACAGTTGTTTTCAAATGCTATAATTTTATTTAAAAAAAAAAACCGGAACTTGGTTTTAATTGTGTTCTTTTCGCCGCGATATTCCTATTCACCCCGCCTTACAGAACTCTAAAAATACTATTTAACTATTATATTAGAAACACATATTGTTAATCATTAACATAGGCTTTAAACAAAGATCTTGTTTGTGACAAATCTACTTTGCAGCGGGTCAAGTTTAAACGGCAGCATTTGTGATGCGGTAAATAAAGCGATTATCGAGTACAGGAGGTGTATATTGACGCGGGAGAAGATAACATGACGCTTCTCGGTACAACGTGAGTGATGAATTGAGAGAGAGCCATTGTTGCCGAATGACAGCGGCGTATTGTTGCTGTTTTATGTGATTAAAGGGGAAACTAATGTCCTGTCATCGGCGACAAGGTGACCCACATCACCCTCTGTAGCACAGCGGCGTTCAACAAGCAATCACACCTCCTCCCCCTCCCCCCCCCACATCAAGACTCAAACAAGTACACGATCACCCGCATATGCCTGCAGTAACGTTGATGATGTGGTAGTGGTGAAGCCACTGAATTTTCGGCGACAATTTTTTGGAGCTATTGTTTCAGTGTCTTATGTTTACAACTGCAGCTCTACTTAATGGTTATTGTGTACAGTTAGGGGAAGGAATAATTTGCGAGTTCAATGACCGACGTGTTAGAATACAATGTCCTATACATACTCGAGCCCGTCCGTTCGTTCATTGTCTGTTGTTCCAGTGAGTAGCAACTAATGGACAAATGGTCAGGGCTTGTGTATAAATAGGACAACGGATTATAACACGCATGTCGTTGAACTCGCAAAATATTCCTTTCCATAGTGGTTAGCATGAATATGAGCAGATAGTTCGCTCACTCGACTGTACAAATCAGAATAATGTTATTAATAGAGACCTGAAAAATTCGCGTTTATTTTTGGCCTCCCGCTAGAATTCCAGCTACTGGAAGTTCGTGCCTCTTTTGCAATTGGCCCGTGGCTTATTTGACACTTGCTGTAAGTCGCTTAGCCAATAGTACAGAAGCAACTAAATACAGGATCATATCACTGCGTCATCCAGCAGTCAGTGAGCAGATAATGTCTGCTTGAATACACACATGTTCTTGGAGGCTAGCCTACAGGCATAGCGATATTTAGTAGAAGGCCGCGGCCTTAGACCTGGCAACCCTGCACGCAAGGGTTATTTTAACACTTATTTTAGTTCTTCAAAGGCAATGGCTCTACCTGATTCGTTATTCTGCCCTACACACCGGCGAATCAGGGGAAGTCGCTGCCTTTGAAGAGCTAAAACAAGTGTTAAAATTACCCTTCCTGACAGTGTTGCCAGATCTATTAAAGATGGCTATGCTACAGGTCAGTGAACCTGCGAATTTTTCCCGTCTCTAGTTATTGAGACACCAGCCGTCTGTGAATTGCGGGTAGAATCCTTTGACGCTGATATTTAAAAGGACCCAATCACCGACTACGAAGCAGAGCTGCAAATGTGGACACGAGGCCTTGAAACAAACAAGTGAAAAATTCTTTTCACCGAGAATCAGTAGCGACTATAGTAATACGGTCCTGGCTGTAGGTACAGACCCGTCAATACCGCGGATTCTGCTACCAGCCGGCTGGACTGCACTATCCTATGTACACTCGGATTTATCAGTAGGGCCAGGATTTTGTCGCTAAAATATTTTTTTTCCCCCACTTTGTTTCAGTGTCTCACGTGTACATCTGCAGCTCAGCTTCAAGGTTATTGGCAGCGTGTCTTTGTTCAGACACGTTTCTCATTTGACTGCACCAATTAAAAAATAGATTATTGTGACTCCGTACGTCTGCAATTTGCCAATATAAGAGAGAGTAAAATCATCCAATCACAGCCGATGTAGCAGAGCTGCAGATGTGCACATAACGCATTGAAACCAAATGTTGGAAAAAATCTTTTCGCCATAAAATCATGTCTCCCCTTATCAAGTAGCGCGGGAGTCGGCGAGTGTTTTCATATCTGTTAGCTGTTAGTTCAGTCTTCAATAAGCAGCGCGGAGGCGCGGTGGCCGAGTGGTCAGACCATTCGCCTTCCACCAAGGCGATCCGGGTTCGATTCCCAGCGGGTTCGGTCCCCGGATTTTCCCGTGTGGGAATCGTGCCAGGCGATGCCATTGGTCTGTAGGTTTTCTCGGGGATCTCCCGTTTCTCCCGCTCTTTCATTCCGGCCCTGCTCCATACTCAACTCACCAGCGCTTAAGACCTCGATGTTAAGAGTGAGTGATTTTCACCATCTTGAATTTTTGTGTTTTGTGTAATAACTTTTCTTCTGGGCAAATTTTTGGAACCGTAACCTAACTACGGAATAGAATACATACATATAGTACGTTAGATACCGTAAATATCTTTTTGTCGCAACTGTTCTTATAGTTCGAATTGAAGTTAGAAAATTCTTATTACTTTATGAACTACAATTTGAACTGCAACAAAAATAAGGATAATAAATATTTATTGTGTCTAAAATTCTATCAATATACATCTATTCTATTCCGTAGTTAGGTTAAGGGTGTTCAAGTGCAATAAAATCATAATTTTATATTTTTATGAAATATTGTTAGTTTTGTAGACGATACTTGTGAGTACATTTTACTTCTACGAAACAATTTTAGCTCCCGTAGTTATCTCATAACGGTGGGACAAAGTCAAAATTTGCTCGTTCTGCTGCCATCCAAATAGTGAAAACTAACTGACCTACACAAACAAAATAATTCTCTGTGATATTACATCCCATGAGCTATGCACTATAGGATTTGTAAAACCATAACATAATATTTTGGATTTTTTTAAAAAATCGCAAAAGTACAGGAAAAAAAGTTGAAAATTCAGCAATTCTTTTAAATACTAAAATATTTCACGCGATTTTTCAAAAATGTTTTATTACGTTGCCTGTCATGTGTTATTTCACTGTGAATTATTTTACGTACATAAGTCAATTGGTTTTCACTATTTGCATGGCAGCAGAACATGCCAATTTTGACTTTGACGCACCGTTATGAGAAAACTATGCGAGTTAAAATTGTTTCGTAGGAGTAAAATGTACTCACAAGTATCGCTTACAAAACTAATAATATTTCATAGAAATATAAAATTATGATTTTATCGCACTTGAACTCCCTTAAAGTTGTGACACAAAATAAGAAAATTCAAGATGGCTACTATCACTCACTCTTATGCGCTGGCCGAAATCTCTCACTCACTCCTATTCTCTGTTGTTTTCTTTGACAGACGTCTGCATCGCAATGGAGTATGTATCGAAACTACATCATGTCGACAGTGATGATGGTGATACTCACATAGGAAGGTGAAGTAGGATGCGGAGTGGCAGATGAACTTGATGAATGGCTTGCGCATAGGTTGACCGACCTTGGAGTGTGGAGCGAGTATATACATGGCGGAGAAGAGAGGGAAGAGGATGCCGATGCGAACAATCTCCAGGGCCTGCAGCACCATGTTCTTGCGCCGGAAGCCGGGCAGGCCCTCGTACCAGATGGACGCCAGCAGCTGCTGCACGTTAGGGTGCGCCACGAACTGCAACACATACAACCTTAGCCCTTAAGACTTCAAATGTGTACATTCATACTTATATAATTGTTTGGAATTCTGTTTTATGGACGTTACTACTAGCTGCATTATTAGAGGTACGTCAATTTTGAAAATACATTCCAAGTCACGTTGAACGCCAAAATATATACTTCATAATCACGAGTGTGATTAGTTGGCGGCAGTCACGAAACGCATTTGACTACTGCAATCCAGTAGTAAATAAGGAAATGCTTCATAGAGCTATCGTTTGTAATGTTGTAAGCCAATGAATAATCGACTGTATCCAGAGCGTGTACAGGACTGAGCAATCTAGGCTACTGCCAGATGAACCCGCGAAATTGACGTACCTCTATGCATTATACATCTATGGACAATTTATAACATAGGCAACACTTCAATAATGGCATGTTGAAGGCCATACTTGAATTGTAAAGGCATCGTACACCAGTGGCGCAGCGTGGATGTGTTGAAAGGTAAGTTTTACTTTACATCTGTACAAATTCATTAGTTGGCTATCTGTAGGACCGATGAGTTTTGGTGAAAATATTTCTGCCCCACTTTGTTTCAATGCCTTAAGAGCACATCTGCAAATCTGCTTCACAATTATTGGCAGCTTGTGTTTGTACCAAGTCGTCTCTCATCTGACTTTGCCAATCAGAGTAAAGTTATTACATGGCAATACGTCTGTGATTTGTGGGTAGATCCTCAAGACACATGAAGCTTGAAACAACCAATCACTGACCATGAAGCAGAGCTGCAGATGTGCACATAAAGCAATGAAACAAAGTGGGGCAGAAATGTTTTTACAAAAAATCATCATCTCTAGCACGGCCGTAGAAGAACAGGTCTGGACACTCGCCTGGAAACTTCCCCTTGTTGTTTGGCTGTAGTTCTCCAAGTGACCGAGAATATTGTGTTTTATTGGCGCTGCAGTTAGGGCGGTCGGACTCAAACTCCGCCAACTTCCTTTCCAATAAGATAAACATTTTATCAAAACGTATTTTTTTTATCAATTTATGAAATACTCCCTTCGCTCACAAATATAAGAAAAGGCTCCAGCAATCTTTATTTACTTTTATAAATTTAACAATAGAAAAAAGGGGGCGGAATTTGAGTCCGACCGCCCTAACTGAAGCGCCAATGAAACACAATATTCTCGGTATCTTGACGAACTACAGGCAAACAACAAGGGGGTCAAGCAAAATACATTGGTAGATAGGCGAGTGTCCAGACCTGTTCTTCTACGACCGTGATCTCTAGCTATCTGTAGTGGAGAGACACGAGTGTGACACCTCCTCTAAGAGGCCACTCTCGGATTTGTACAGATGTCACTAAATGCAGCTTAACTTGCAACACACCCATGCCACTATCATACACCAACGAAACCTTATTGAGATGAAATAATTTACACTTAAATAAGATGTTACGAGCCACATACCAAAAGTTATAAGAACTAGATAACAAATGTTTGTATTTTTGAAAAAATTTCACAAAATAAAGGATTTTATGTCGAAAATTTGTGACGTATTTAATACACTAAGAAGCAAAAGCCATTATATCTCGATCATATACTTGTTTTTTGTTTTTTTTTTTAATTAATAAAATAGTGGCATTGCTCCTAATTAAAACGGCACTGAGTTTACAGCTATGTGAACTGTCAATTCACTGTGATGTATGTTGGCAGTACCACATCTACGAAGCGACGAAATGCCACGGCGAGATGTCGAGTTGTGCGATAAGAGCTGACAGTAGCGTGACCCTGCCCTTCGGCGACAGGTTCAAATATTCGAGGGGGCTGCGGTGACCTAGTAGTCAGACAACTCGCCTCTCACAACAGCGATCCGGGTTCGATTCCCGGCGGGGTTGGACCCAGGATTTTCCCATATGGGAATTATGCCGGGTGATGCCGTTGGTCGGCGGTTTTTTCTCGGGGATCTCCCGTATTCCCCACCCATATCATTCCGACACTGCTCCATACTTCCTCATGTCATTCCTGTCCAACGCTAAAGACTTCGATGATGAGCGCTGACTAAAACCTCACTCAAATACCTGAATTTTGCACCGACGTGTTCCAGAATCTTACGTGCTCATCTGCAGCTATGCTTCACGGTTATTAGATAGCATGAATGTGTGTAGAGGCGTCGTTAAACAGACTGTGCCAATCATAATGATGTTACTGAGATACCACACATCTGTGATTATGGGGTACGACCCCAAAAGACGCTGAGAGTTAAAAACATCCAATTACTCGGGACATGAAAAATTCGCGTTTTCTTTACGGCACAAGCTACAATTCCAGCAACTATGAGTTTGTGCCACTTTCGCAATTGGCCCTCGACTTATTTGACACTTCCTGGAAGTCACTTATCTAATAGATATGGATCTGAAAAATTCGCCTTTTCTTCCGGATCCATACAAGAATTCAAACAACTATTAGTAAGTGTTACTTTCTCAATTGGCTTTTGCTTTACTTGACTTCTCCTGGACAGCGTTGAGCGAATAATACAGAAGCAAGTAAATGGTGGCCGATTCGTGTTTTTTCACTGTCAGCTGTTGTCTTCTTGAGCTCACATATATATTCTTGGAGCCTAGCCTGCAGGTCAGCGAACCCGCGAATTTTTCCCGTCTCTACCAATTACTGGCCACAAAGCAGAGCTACAGATGAGAACACAAAGCACTGACAAAAGCTGGTGCAAATATTCTTTCTTGCAGCTCCTACGGCACGCGCGCCTTCGAGATTAATGCCCTCCCGAGGTGAACTTCTGTCGTTGCGCGTTTGGGCGCACATTTTAGAATCTCCGTCCTCGCGCATACCTCGCATTACTTCAGTGCGCGGAGCGGATCTCTCCTTGAAGCTGAAAGGAAATTGGATTTCCTCTCCCGCCAAGTTTCCCCGAGTGCCAGATCTTCTTGTGCGAGGCGTCACTACCTCTCAGCTCGGTGTGCGAAGGTTAAATACACAGAAACTTCATTACAAACTTCGATCATGGCGGGCAGGAAGCAGGGCTTAACGTCTCGTCAGCAGCGTGGTCATAGCTTGAATAGAGACTTACGAAATTAGTTTTTTTTTTTTTTTGCCAGCATACGAGACTTCAAACGGCTATACACTCGTTCGACGTTTTGCGTTGGCCAGACATGTCAAATAGTATGCTGTCCTGGCATTCTATCTCCGTAGCCTTAGCATCGCGTGTATTTTTAACAACTATGACTCCTAATACCGTTGCAATGAGAGGACAGTTAAACATCTTCAAATGTTCCAATATTCCGACGGAGCAAAGGTTAAATACAATTATAGAATGTGTTTCAAGACCCTAATATCATAAATCAATACTTTGTTGTTTAACATAATTGGGTTTCTGACATTTTAATTTCATATAGATTTAAAATATACCGTTTCTGCTTCAGCATTGTCCCGGACAGGACAGACGGACAGCAGGACAGAGGACAACTTAGTGGCCGGACCGTGGATGCTGCGTAGAGCGAAGGAACTCATTAAAAGTTGGGGAGGCAATTCCCAGAGAGCGGCCTGTGGTGTGGCCAACTGCTGGGATGGTCGGTGGAACTTCACTGCCGCTGTCTGCACAGAATAGCGAAGAATGCAGAAGCAAATCTACCACGTGTGGCGAACTCGAGAAAACAACATGGCGGCGCTGAAGGCGTGCAGGAACAACCAACAGCCTCAGAAGAATCAAGGGAAACCCAACACACCGCAGTCAACCAGGAACCTAGCAACGAGAAAGCCACAATATATTTGCTGTCGCCTCCGCCACAGATATATCTAAACCGCAAACTACAGAACGGCAACATGTCCAGTATTAATAATTTTGCACAAAGGGAACTAGTCATGGACTTGTTTCCTATATCTGCAGTATACAGACAATTGAAAACATTGCCAGACCTGAGCTGTCGTCCGGTCTTGTTTCCCTTATGTTTAAGGGGTATCGATCCCCACCACCTTGGATTTATCTGTTTCTTCTCGATAACTTCTGTTCCAGTCAATATATCAAAATTTTTGTCACGACAAGGCATAAATACAAACTTAATCGATATTCTGTAATTGCTGGAACCATATATATTAATTATTTTGCAACGGGAAACAGCTGGAAAAGAAAAATTGCTTTATTTACGGGAGCGACTACAGAGGCCGCAACATTAACAAAAACAATGCCACACTGAAAAAAGAGAGTAGTTGCAGGTACCATACTTCTGTTAAAATAGGAACAACAAAACAGTTACGTTGTTGGTACTACTCTGGACAGTTCCTTCATCAGTATGTTTTGTAGAAGTTACCATGTGGTTTATAAAAGCAACAAGGCTCTTTGTTTCTTCTACAAAACAGATTGTTGAAGGAACTGTCCAGAGTAGTACCAACAACCAAACTGTTTTGTTGTCCCTATTTTAACAGAAGTGTGGTAACTACAACTATACTCTTTTTTCAGTGCATATGGATTCCAAAAAGTGAATGAAACAATAAACTATACCTCGTCAGCGTGAAAAAAGTAAAACAATGTGTCTATTCCCTGATTTATAAGAAAAACCGTAAAACCGATTTGACAGGGATCAATCCCCCTTAAGGCTAGGAAAAATTCGCGAGTTCAATGATCTGCATGCTAGAATCCAATATCCTATGCATACTCAAGCCCCGTCTATTCGTTCATTTTGTGTTGTCTGAATGAGTAGCAGGTAATGGACAAATGGTAGGGCTTCTGTATACACAGTATAATGGATTCTAGCATGTTGGTCGTTGAACTCGCGAAATATTCCTAGCCCTACTTATGTTGTATATGATCCGTTGATCCATTCACAACCGGAAAGGTACATGTGAACATGCTGGACGTGTTGCCTATATGCAGTATGCGGTTCATCTGTAGAAGTCAATGATGTTTGGTGGAAATAATTTGTTCTAACTTGCTTGTACATCTGCAGCTCTGCTTCGTGGTCAATGTTCGAATGATAATTAGAGATGATGGTTTATCGCGAAAATGTTTCGTGCCAACATACCCTTGAAAACACTGTAGTTTCTTGCAACATATACTATTCGACGATATACTTCGGACACAACGTAGCTGTCTGCAGACCAATAAAAAGCATCGCATATTACAATATCGGGATTCTCATTGGCTCAGTCAAATAGGATAATAGCTCCAAGCACAAGCTAAAGCCAGTAATATTCTTGTGAACTGAACGTATGTTGACATCCAGCAAACAGTCAAGTTTTCCCGCGATATACCATCATCTCTAATGATAATAACTCTGGGCGTCTCGGGGTTCAACCAGCTAATCAATGAAGTGTCGCACGGCGGTAACCTCGTTTTGATTGGCTCAGTTAAATAAGTAACGGCTCTGCACAAAGACAAGCTGCCAATAACCACGAAGGAAAGCTGCAGATAAGCACGTAAGGCATTGAAACAATGCTGTGTAAAATTATTTTCGTTAAAATCAGGGATTCCTAGACATTTGACACTCAGCACATTCTAAAAAATAGTTTGTAAATTTACCAGACGTGCGTATAGAAGCGCTAAGAAAGTAGGTATGGCAGAATAATTTCCCAGGCATCCATGGTAGCACTCCTAAATCTTTTTATAAAACAGTCAAATGTATACTGAAGATACCAGACTTGTATTGTAACAACTGTAAAAGTTTGCATATATCCTATACAAAGAAGTACATGGTTAAATGTACCAAATCCTTTTCTCTGTGTACGGTTTCTCTAAGCACTGAAATGTTAACTGTCCTGTTTTTCTTTTAAAATTTTTATTTCTACAGGATGTCTCCTTTCCAGAACTGACCATGAAACCGCACAGTTCTGTCAATGAAAATCGACGTTCACAGCTTTTACAAGACGAAGTATGGTAACTGTGCCATATTGCGTCTGGGATAATAACTTCTAAACATTGAAGGAAGTTTTTTTACAGTGCAGATATAGAACGCACATCACGGACGCGACAGAAGAAGGCCTGAGAAATACGGAAACATTTCCCCAGCTCCCCAGCGCGTAGTAAACTCGGAATCGGAATAAGGGAATACTGACTTATTACCAGAGTTAATTTTTTTGTTGAACCCCAAAAGTATAAACTCACAATTTCCGATTAGTTAAAATTTCTGGTAGCTAAAACAGTGTCACTCAGTGAAAGAGATTTTATTGTTAGTGCAACTGTAATCTCTGGCAAATTATCTCAAGTAATTTTAATTAATTTTAACGAACGGGTGGCAAAGTTATTGCAGTCAGAATTCCGTGTCAGCTACCTACTTATCTAATTAAATTATAAATTGACCTGTTACATATTCGAAGATGAGTTGAGATAATTTGCTGATGCAACGATTAAGTAATATGCTTATTAATTCTTATGATTGGTAAAAGAGTACGTAACAAGCCTATAATTATAGGCGGTCAATATAAACTGAGTAATCTTGAAAAACGTCTTGCCTATTAGGCCTATAATAAACAAATAGTATTATTATCATCACGACCTTAGAAGTTAACTTTTGTGTAAGTTATAATTAGATATGACGGGTTATCGCGGGAGAACTTGACTGTTTGATGGATTGCAACATACGTTCAGCTTATAAAGAGATTACTGGCTCTCGCTTGTACGTAGAACTGTTGCCCTATTTGTCTGAGCCAATAAGAATCCCACTACTATAATATTTTACGCCTGTTATTGGTCTGCAGACAGCTACGTTATGTCAGACGTTTATCACCCAATCGCAGAAAACTACAGCGTTTTCAAAGGTACACTGATACAAATAATTTTCGCGATATACCATAATATATTACTATAATCTACGTACTCTGTATTACTTAGGCTGCAAAAACACAGGCAAGGAACTTTAAATTAACTAAAAGAGTAAAAAGTATCTAGCGTTTCAAACGTACTGACTTTATCCCGAATCACATATAATAATACTCTTATTATCTATATGGTAAGAAATTACTCTGAGTAATTATTATGATTTATAAACTAATTCACTTTATTTAAGTACTAATTCCTATACTGTATATAAGTTGCGTGGTACACTTTATTGGGAACCTGATGATACATAATAGTTAACCGAGCTCTGCACTCAAGGCAGTCAGGTCCTCTAATTATTTAATTTGTTGAGTGCTTTGCGTGTTTTCGAACAGATTTACAGCGTAAGTATCAGTACACAAGGAAAAGGGTAATGATACCGGCTTGCACCTAACTAGGAAACACTTTCAGGATTCGATCTGAGTAATTTCGGAAAACCCAGAAATGCCGAAATAAGTACAGCCTTAAACGTGAATTGAACGTGAGTGCTTACAAATTCTCGACGTTTTAAGTCATGAAATGATGTACCAGGTGGACTGGTGTTTCGTATTTTGTAACAGCGAACGGCAAATAATTACTTAATTGCGCAAGGATTTAAACAACAGAAGGTTATGGAGAGTAAATCTGTTACAACCATTAAATTTCTGCTTTTTATAGTAAAAGCAGTATTATTTTTTTCGAGACTAAGCTGGATACGCACAATTTTCATTACTGCTTGACAGCTACGAATTCCGAGCGTTAACTATTTCTTTAATGTACAGTACTTGCATTATTTTGAGTATTTACAAGCCGCTTTGTACACATTTTCCCTTAAACAAAATAATCTTTTAATTTGAAATTATTTTATTTTCAAAATATTTTAAATAGTGGTTTTCTATAGAAAATTATAAGTTTTAAAAAGGACACTTCAACCTAAAGGTTGATCAAAACTGTAGCGCAAGAGTTATTATCAATTAGAGGAAAATGGAAAATCGCAAATATTGTTAAGATTATATGATTAGACGATACATACTTGGAATGGTTTAACTCACTGCAAATAGATCGTTAACGTACAATATTGCCGGGCCAGAATTCATCTGCACAATTAAACAATGAAATGAGTACGCCAGGCACGTAAACACTTCTACGGAACATGACAAACAATAATAATATATCACCAACACTTCCCAAACCTTTAGTATTGCTTAAATGTGAACTACGGCTTGCCTAGCACATCAAAGCGTTTCACCAACATTTAAGCACAGCTTAAGCATTCCTTAATGATGTTCACTTGGCTAGAATTAAAAATTTTGTATTTTCACAGCATAGTGTTCGTTTTATAGACGTTACTTGTGACTAAAATTCCCCCGTAATAATTTTTTAGCTCTCATAGTCTTTCCATAGCGGCAAATTATCAAAGTCAGAATTTGCAAGTTACGGGAATACAGCAATAACAAAAACCAAGTCACTCTACTCAAATGAAATAATTTACACTGAACTTAGATATTATGGGCAATATGTTAAAATATTTAATTGCACACAACTAAGTCCTTTTGTCTTTTTTAAAAATTGAAATAGATGACATTAATTTCTATCGTTTTCGGATTTTAAAAAATGCAAAGGCATTTCTTTGTGCGTTTTTAAATCCTTTAGCCTACAGCCCGTAAGATCTAGTTTCATTGCAAATTATTTCATTTGAATGTGTCACTTCGTTTTTGTTATTCCTATGTTCCCGTAACTTGCAAGTTCTGACTTTGTCATGCTGCCTATGCTATGAGAACTAAAAAATTATTACAGGGGGGAATTGTAGTCACAAGTAACTTCTATAAAACGAACACTATGCTGTGTAAATGTAAAAATATGAATATTTGCCATGTAAACGCCCTTAAGAGAGCTCAAGTGCGATAAAATCATAATTTAATATTTATGTTAAATAGTGTTAGTTTTATAGACGATACTTGAGAGTACAGTTTCCTCTGACGAAACAATTTTGTCTCTCATAGTTTTCTCATAACGGTGCGTCAAAGTCACAATTAGCATGTTCTGCTGCCATGCAAATAGTGAGAACTAATTGACTTACATAAGTGACATAATTCACAGTGAAATAACATACTACGGGCTACGTAATAAAACATTTTTAAAAAATCCCGTGAGATATTTTTGTATTTAAAAAAATTGCTGAATTTTCAACTTTTTTCCTGTACTTGTGCGATTTTTTAAGAAATTCAAAATATTACGGTATGGTCTTTTTAATACTTTATTGCATAGCTCATGGTATGTAATATCACAGTGAATTATTTTACTCAAGTATGTCAATTGGTTTTCACTATTTTCATGGCAGCAGAACAAGCAAATTTTGACTTTGTCGTTCCATTATGAGAAAACTATGAGAGCAAAAATTGTTTCGTTAGAGGAAACTGTACTCATAACTATCGTCTAAAAACTAACAATATTCCATAAAAATATAAAATTATGATTATATCGCACTTAAACACCCTTAAGATAGGCGGCCGAAATCGGATACCTAACTCGCTAAGTGACTCTTTAACCTAAAAATGTACAGTTTAAAAAGAATGGAAAATGGAGACTGCCGAGGAATTTAAACAATTTGTACCTGTGAACTGAAACATAAAACCATTGTTATGTAGGTATTTAATATAATTAATCATTGACGAGTTTGAAATGTGTATACATTTAAATGTTTACACAGTGTCAGAGAGGTCTTATGTGCACTGTATTAATGGGTATGTTTTGTAAAATTCACGAGTGAGATGTGAACGATTGGTATTATTTAGTAGTTTTAAACTAATTAATCTAACTTCACGTTTACTTACAAATCACTTAACTTTACTATACAGTTAATATCAATTTAAGATATTCTAAAACGACACTTTTTTTTTTTTTTTTTTTTTTTTTTTTTTCAGTTTTGTATTGCACAGGAAATACACTTTCGTTGCCACAAAAAGGTTTTTTTTTTATTATTAACCACTGTAAAGTTAATTTGCCGCAGATAAACTTTTTGTTTAAAACTCACAGCAATGGCAAAACAAATTGTATTATTATTAAAATAATTTGTTAGAAATCTTGTAGATAAGATAGTTGTGGTATTTTAATGCAAGCTTTATGTTGACAAAATTAATAAATTTGGCACAAAGAAACGTATATTATTTTCAAAGAAAACTGTTTTAAGACGAAATGTGACACAGAGCATAAGTTCTTATAACTTGCTTTGCTGCAAGACAAGATATTTTTTAACCGCAAGCTAAATACATTTGCGGCAAAGTACTTTGCAGAGAATCATATTTAAACAAAACTCTGTTGTAAAAACGAAAGTGTAATATTACTCGAGTAATATAATTGGCTTCCTACCACACTAGAGTACACATTTGACGTAGGCCCTACCAACTTGCGAAAATTTATTTTCAGAATTGTAAGCGTTGCGTAGTTAAGTGAAGCCTAATAAAGTCATGGTTGAAATGATAAAACACCCACTACTTGGGAAACAGTTTTAAGATATTCTTAAACTCAAGCACTTCCTAGCTGAGGTTTAGTTTAGGTCGAGTTGGTGAAACCGGTTATGAGTGTCACTAATAATTACGCTGTAGTAAAGTGATCGTAGTCATATACTCCATCTGTTAAAGTTGTTTAATTTGTTTTAATTAATTGTTTATAATAAACCCCTATAGCTATGCTGATAAAATGTGATACACTGCAAAACACGTTTGCAATATTATTATAATTAATATTTTATTTAAAAGTCTAATATTCCCACGAACGCGGTTGCGTCAAGGTCATGGAATCGTAAAATTATAAAAATGTGTTGAGTTGGTACTCAGTATCAGGGTTGTTTATTCGTGTGTTGTAACTAAACGGCGGGCGATGAGCTATACTCTGTCCACTCTAAGGTTGCAGCAGAAATAAAAACTGCTACCGAAATAAATCAAAGCTATTGAATTACATCTTGATTCCTCACATTGTGATTGTGCCGTAGCATAGCTACCTTGTATATGGCCAAATATTTCAAATGAAATTTACGCTGTGTAAAAATGTTATTGACGTTCGCATGGATGAATTAGCTGCAACCTTAGAATGGATAGAGTATAGGATGCTTTTCGGTTGCTCATATTTTTGGACTTCGTTTGGGTCGTAGTCACCAAGACTGGATATTTTAGGAAAGTACTTCCTGCGCAGTGCCAGTAGAAGTTTTGAGTAGTTTTAAGGAAATGATCACTTGAGGCGGCCGCCTGTTGGCGCTCGAACTGAGTGTAGTGTGTTCGGAGTTACGTTTGTTCTCAGAGACCAATCAAGTTGCGTCCACAATGCTTATCTACGAAAAGAAAACACACTTCAGACTACTTGTGAATATGACTTTCAAGACATCACGCACGTTGGAAGCATTATTTTAAAGCCCTCAAACTTGGCTAAAACCGGCTTTTTCACGCGGTCGCTTAAAGCCCCACAGTAAAAACGTTACGGCGGGAACACTGCGCGCGTGTTTACGACTTTGGCCGTAGAGGCGATATTACAATACATGTGCCGGCCGACGTCGCTCGTAACGCCTCATAGATTTTCGCCTCACACATACAAACACACCCCTCAATTTTAATTCCTCACGGAGACTGATTATAGGGCAATATCTGGGTGCACCTGACGCAATCCTCAGTCATATGTTTTGGAATACTTGAATTTTATGACCCGAGAGCCCTGTTTTATTTATATGGTTTTGCTACGTGTTATATATTATTCTTTAGGTTTATACCAAATGGGTATCGTCTTTTTAAATCAGATGAACTCTGTCGATAATTTTTTTTTATTCCTTAAAATGAATTACCCGTACACGCTGATAAAAATACGTATTACGAATGTGGATAACTTACATAAGTGATAAGAATACTAATTTTTGTGAAGCAAACAATATTAACAGCCAGTATATAATTGGCCGTAAGACCAAAATTATAAACAAGAGTATTTTGTCACAAAACAATACTCATTCGTAAATGCAAGCAAAGCTCGTGCGTGCACACAAACAAAGGAAAATACGGGCAGAGGCACAAAGAAAGAGAGGGAAGACAAAATATATGCCGTTCCGTGAGGACAACCAATCCCACGTACCTTTTTACTAATTAGAATTTCTTTCACTCGTAGAACAAGACGAATGTAAAAGACTTAACACACTCTTCTCAGAAAATATAACGTATTATCTAGAAATATATGTAACAATGTTTTTAATAATTGAAGTGCATCACTGAATATGGTTAGTTTATCCTCTGTGTAAACAAATAAACCTAATTTTATTTAAGAGGCGGGGGTAGGGCAAGGAAAATTATTTTGTAAGGATAAAAGAGTAATACTTTACTACCAAAAGATACAATTTATTTGAAGTAACGCTTTATCCTAAATTAAGTAATGGATTCTACGTTCATCCGGTTAACATAGATAGTCTATAAACAGCCCATACTTAAATGAATATTATAAGGGTTCCTACTAAGGATTTTCCTATATTGAAATTGTAGCTTTCTGCCACTTTAATATAGTTAATATTTTTCCATGCGACTAATATAATAAATGTACATATTTAATAGTTAAAGAATAGAGCACATTGCAGCCAATAAACGACGGAATAACCTCAGAAAAAAGACACCTCCCAATCGTTTAGCTTCTGTTTACCTACACATGCCATGCCGAGACGCTCAGTGCTGGTAGCTGCAGCAGATTCAGGATATTAAGTCACTTTACTCTCATAACTGAATCACCAGGTTTTCTGCGGCAGCAGGTAAGTCCGTGAGACCCTGTTTGTTCTGTTTTAACGATACAATTTTTTTTAGCTTTAACATGCGCAGATATAAGAAATTCTTTCGGCAGTTTTGTTAAAAATGGCGTTAACCATGTTGGATATTTTTTTTTTCAAGACAATAAATAGTATAATTTCAGATAATTATGTAACTAACGAAATTTTTGTTAGCTGACTTATTAGCAGCTGAAACGGTATAATTTATTTTCTTGAAAAAAAAACTATGAAGGCAAAAACTATATAAAATAAAACTGCCAAACGTATTGGTGATAACCGCTCTCGTTCAAGTTTGAAATAGAACTAAAGAATAAACAATTGAAACAAAGGAGAATATGCTTAACTACAAGGAATTACGGATAGTAACTGTGTTATTGTGGATAGTATACGGGATAAATTCGTGATAAGTTTATCTTCGACGGATGATTGAGAAGCACTAGAAAAGCAAATGTGAGAGTTTTGTGCATTAACAGACCAAGTGCCATTTGTAAGTCACGTATTAATTCATTTTCTTCTTTAAGACAGTCTTACAAAAGTATTATAATCATAAAAGTATTTCAATTATATGATATTTTACCAAAAATACTGATTTAATAGGAATAAAATAACGATTGTTAAGACAGTTTAAAATTTGAAAACCTTACAGAGTGTTTTACCGATAACTACAAATCGGCGCTTGGTCCGTTTGTGCATAACACCGTCCAAATAAGACAGATACTGCCGTGCTGGAATGTCTCAGTTAAGTGCGCCGCCTAGCTGTGTGTTTGACGCTTAGATACGGCAGAGACATACGAGCGACCTTGAAGCGCGTATCAAATACCGCATAGTCATAACGAGCCAAGCCCTGTAGTGCAGTAAAAATAAGGTTTGACCTAAAAAAAATTAGTACAAGCAAGAAACTTGGTAGATATGTTGTATTTGTGATAATATTGAACATACTAAAAGTCCCCTACGATAGAAGCTGTGCTACAGCCGCCATATTGGAAAATGGCGGCTCATTTATGGTTTTTTGCTTATAATTTGTTAACCATTACAGATAGAAAAAAAAGTTTCAGATAATAAATGTAGATAATAAAACAATAAACAATTTCGGTTAGTATAATTTGTTTTCTAAAGTTAATAGTTTTCGAGTTAGAAACAATTTAGTGTTGCAGTTTCACCAAAAAATCCCGGTTTTACACAAATTGTCGGACTCAGGTCCAGTCAAAGTTTGCGATAAATAGGTAAATATCAACTAACAATATGTGACAACGTATACTTTATCGTATTTACGTAATTTAACTTAAAATTATATATATAACAATGATGTACAATGAAACAAACCTGGTGAAAGAAGGCGTCGCTATTGGCATTATGTGAGTTGATCATCATCATCAATGTCATCCTCAATTGGTGCTTCTTCTGAGTTTGTACAAAATTGTCCCTGGCAATATCCACACATAGCAGAACACCTCAATCCTGCTCGTGAACATTCACAACGTTTGCTGCAACCTGATGTGCAACCACAAGATACTAAATTGAGTAACTCGCTAGGAGCAGGGTCCTGTAGGGTAGTTACTGGTTGTAAACGTCCGTGGCTAAGGTGCCAACCCCAGGCAGTTGGTTCCAAGTTATTACCCATCCACTGCTGAACTTATAAGTATGTCCGGTATGAGTGATTAGCTGCTGCTGAACTTGTGGGAGGTAAAACAGCCAAATTAAACTTAGAATGCAATTGCTGCTTACTAATCAAACGATTAGAGAAGAAATATCTATATTCGTCGAGTTTCTAATAAGAGATTTTAATTCTTTACTCGAAAGTATCGCATACTACCGCACAGTGCTATATAAATAAACGTCCACTGATAAAATATCTATGGGGCAAAAATTTTTCATCGAATTTTGATGAGTAGTTCAGATTTTATTGACGATTGAGTATTCCGCTCGATATAGTACCTTTCCATACACGTTAATGAGCACTGTGTCTTAACAGCGACATTTCATTGTCTTATCTAGACCATTTCTGTCACTCGTTTATTTGTGTTGTCCTCGTGGTGTTTGTCTCGTGCACCTTGATTGGTCCCTGCTTGTTTTTCTTTCTCCTTCTTGGTATTTCCATTATGTAACAACTGTACTCCTGCTTCAGAATTATTCGTATGTTTGTTGACTTCTACCATAATTGACTTACTTGATGATTATGTTCCTTCGTTGATTGTTGCTAGTTTTCTCGTTTATAGTCCTTTAATGTAAGTGTGAGTTTACTGCGACTCACAAACATTCTCTAGCAATAACGTGTATACAACAAAACTATTCAGTTTGTCATTCGCTATCTAATTTTGCTTCTTTCGATATTCTCATTCATCCGTCAAAGCTTGACTTATCGTCACAAAATAATCCTGAAAGATTTTTTTTTACTTTATAGTCTACACAACTTGCAATTTTATAAGTGTCTCCTTACAGAATCGATATTTTATTAATTGTATAGTAAACAGATTTACTCGTCTGACTGAAACGCCGTGTGAGAGGTCCTGGGTTCGAATCCTTGCTGTTGTGTTGTTTCTTCATCTCCCTTCATCCTCATCGGTTTTTAAGACCTCGTTATTAATGGGCCGGAAATCACGATCACCTTACCATTCATTACGGAACCATTATAAATTGAGGATATAGTATTTGAAATATACCTTTCTTTCCTTTTTCAAGATACGAACTGTTATAGTTATATCTATGAGACGGGATGTATAAACGTGAGAGTTGTACTATATAAGCGAGATAGGGATAAAATACCTCATATTTGGCAGCGTTGCTTACACGGACAGTAAACAGACGGTGACTGCAAAACAATAGTTTTGTTCTCCAGAAAGCGCATCTGCTTCTTCAATACGTATTTCAACAATTGGTAAGAACGTGTTGGAGGCTGTAACACACAGGTGTCTGCTACAGCGCTGCATCTCTGACTGTCGTGAAGATAGTACGTCCTAAGCGGGAAGGAACACCGATGCTGCAGGAACGGCGCGCACGGCACTAATCTCGCCTGCGAGGACGGCGGGTTGACTTCCTGCAGGCCTTATCTGCTTGGCGGGTTGCTTGGCGGCGAGCCAGCAGGCGCTCTGCAGTTTGCTAGCTAGGGGATGCCAGGTGTTCCCGTCGGCAGGCGGGCTGTCCGTGCCAATATTCAAACGGCGGGGAAGAACGACTCAAGCGGCCATTCTCGTTGAAAAATAATGTAAACTAGCAAACTTAACAGACATTCCTTTCCGTCGGATTTCCTAATTCAGAAAACTCTGGACCACATTAATTTATAGGGACAATCAAATAATACAACTTAGGTCTTACACTGAGTTAAAATCTTGGACCAGCAATGTAATCAAAATGTAATTTTTTTCATTTAAATATTTGAACTATATTGTGTAGATGTAACCGCGATGATTTCTATAGACCTAAATTTGTGTTAACTGCCCGTATCGAAGGGATACGCCGCCGTTCATCATCACTGGTCTATGGCCTCAGCGCGGGGGTAGTACAAGCCCCTTAAGGGGGGCTCTTGTCCACCCATTTGCCATGCATTAGAAAATGGAGAGAAGGAGAAGGTTAACCCCCCCTCTCCTCTCCAACCCTTTCATAGTATTAGGTGTATAGGCTCCACCGTCTTCGAAGGGATACAAGAGTACTGAGTACGAAGGCAGGAAGACATTTCACGCATTAAATAAATAGGTTACTTTATATAAAAAAGGATTGCGGTATAGAAATTATTGGTGTACAGTAAAGTAAACGTAAAATTAAATTTTTGTGAATTTACTTGATTTCAGATTTAAAGATGTTTTCTTTGACAACAACATTAATTTTTCATAGAAAAAAACATTTTTTAAACACAGGGATTGTATTAAATATACTAAAACTAACAAAACAGTAAATATTACCGCTAAATTTTTAATGGCGACACAACTTTCTCTCGTGCAGCAACTGTTACAATGGCTCGACCTGCACATCATACTGTATAGTGGCGAGGGGGTGGGAGAGAAATGGCACAGGGGTGGGCGGGGAAACAAGTTGGTGTGTGACGTGTACATGGAAGCCCCACCTACCCCTATGTGTCAGGGTGCTGACGTCGGGCAAAAGGGTGGGATGTGCCAACACCTACCCCAAACCCACCCCCGAGCGAGCCGTCAAGGGGCGAGAAACAGAGAGAAAGGGAGGGAGAGAGAGCCAGAGGGAGAAAGAACCTCGATGCCCGCAGGAGAAACAATCTCCCTCAGGGTGTGCCGCCACCTCTATCTATCTTCCCCTCTCTCTCTTGTCGCACGCTCGCCACCCACTTCTTCTTTTTTCCCCTCCCTCCCCCGGAGACTAGACGCCGAGCGTCCCGACGACTCCCTAGTTGTCGCCAACTGCCGCCTGCAGCCGTGGAGATAATCGCGCGCGCGTGCAACAACCGTGCAACCGACATGTACCCTCTATGCATCCGTAACTCTAAGGCTGCATTCACAACCGTGCTGGACCAAACAAACACCTTAAGTAGCATAAGTTATTAATTTGCTAATGTCTATTTATTGTATTATTTGATTCTTTCTCCGTTTCTTTATTTAATACTACATTTGTGATAAGTGATTATAGTATGTGAGATTATAGTTAGTGTAGGTTTAAATTAATTAATTTTAATAACACCAACTGTAATTTTGCAAGAATATTGAAATGTATGTGTAATGCATTATGCAAGTTAATACTTTAACAAATGTAACATTGCACACGTTGTTAAGTGTCAGAAAATGTGAAATCCTCAACTTCGGCACAAATAAAGGGATAGTAAAAACGTACGTACATTGACACACACACGTAAGGTTTTTGGCATTGGATTCAGAACACTTATCAATCTATAAGTGCACAAAAATTATTTTTATTAGTGAAAAATTTCGGCAGTAAATTATTAATCATTAATTATATTACAACAGAACATTAAATATAATTTACGACTAAAATAAAAACGCATTTGAAAATTTTTATTAAAATTAAATTTTGCTTTACGTTCTTGCGGCTGCCTTTTTAAGATGGATTCACAACCACAATTTAGCGTACGTTGCTTATAAAGTAAAAGTTGATGAACTCTGCTACGTACACGCGAAGTTGTAAATGTTTGCATGCAACCTTAGTGTTTAAATTTTTACACGCACATACGAACGCTACGTGATGATTGCGAATCCGAATCAAAATATATAAATTTATAAAAGTAAACTTAACAAAAAAAACTTTAAAAGATAGAACAGAAATACATGGTGAGTTTGTGGACATACACAATTTCCTTTTGATGGTATTAAAAACCAACAGGAAATATTAGCTTATGACGAGGGATCCCTGATTTTTGCACTACATTGTTTGAATGTCTGACGTGCACACACGAAGACTGCATTGAGGTCAGTGACTGAAGTGCGCGGTCTACCACAATTTTCATCACCCTGTTTTTATTTTTATATTTGTACCACATAATTTTTTTTCTTATTTTAGACACTGTGATTTTTTTTTTTTTTTTTTTTTTTTTTTTTTTTTTTTTTTTTTTTTTTTTTTTTCAGTTTGGTATGTGAGTTGGTTTTAGTGTAGTCCTTAAACCGGAAACATGCAAATTTTGACTAACAAGCTATTACGCGAAAAGTATGAGAGATAAAAAGATTTCATAAGAGCCAAGTTTAGTCACATTTTGTGTCTAAAATAAGAAAAAAAAATATCTGGTACAATTGCGCTAGACCGAACCGTTAAACTCTCAGCAGCTTGGGGATTCTACCAACTATTATATTAACCTTCTTCTGATTGGCTCAGTCAAATAAGTGACGCCTCTACAGAATGATACGCAGCCAATAACCACTGAGGCACAGCTGCAGATGTGCAAATTCATTAAAACTGGTACTGCAAACATTTTTTTTTTTTTTTTTTTTTTTTAAAGGAAATAAGTGGTCCCGTTGCTGTTGCTAATGCGTTTTGCGTTGTAAAAACAAACATGACAGATAATGCAGAAACCATCACAAATCTTGATGTTGCCCACCAGTTGCCTTTTATTCCGCAAATGACGTCAGTATATTTCAATTCCCGAAACGTAAAATTTTTCATTTGTCGAAACGTACGTTGTATTCGAGTTATTTTGCGTGTTCGCTACCATAATTTTCCGTTGGTTGGAAATTGTATTGTCTTCTAAGTACTCTTGTTTTCCGAGGGTTTTCTTTGTATATTTCCGTAATTTATTTGTGTACTGGGTGATTTGTTTTCATACATGTCTCTGTTGGTGTGCAGTATATAAAATAGTAAAAAAATTCTTTTGTACTAGTTGTTCGAAAAATGCCTTGCAATGCCCGTTAATTATTTTGTGTAGCCAGTTATGCCTCTCTACGATGTTTTCTCCCTCCGTTTAATCCCCCCTCCAAGTTTCAACCTTAGCAAGCGTTTGCACAAAAGTTTATTTTTAATTTTTTTTGGGTGCCTCGTTCAACCCCTCTGTCCCATTTTGCTACCTCGTCCCGACGTTTTTTTTTTTTTTTTTTTTTTAAATACAGAAACCTTAGAGGATGCACGCACAGTTCACAAATGTGTGATCGTAATCTGAGGTAGAGAAACACATAGAGGAAGAACGAACACACAAGGAAATATTCAGTCTTATATATTATATTACTATAGTTATGTCCTCTTACTTGATACTCAGAGTAAGGTTAGTTAAGCGTCAATGTTTCGTCGTTACAACTGACAGAATTCTCATGAGATTCTCTTCCTGTGGTTGGTGGACCGTGGTCACATCTGACAACATCGACTAATTACAGCTTCTCTCACGACATAACTTCGCTTTGTCGACAAGTGAGATCATTTCCCTTGTTCTCCAGGGCTGGGTTCAAGGACACAACCTGAAGTTTCGCCTCTGCTATACTGGATATTCTGCGTCTACACCGCGCAGCTGAAGGACGGAGATGCTACAACGTTAATTATGCAAAAAAAAGAGAGGCGGGAGCCTGAGATTGCAAACGTGCGCTATTCGCCTGCATCCACAGGCCACGTCTCCATATAATGGCAAGGGACGAACGTGTCTTGTTAACATTTGCGTGGATATTGCACTCTGTGTTCGTAATATATTTCAGTGGCGCAGTTTCGGTGGTCTCGGGAATTGGCAAGTACAATAGCCTTGTTCCACCAACTTCGTTACTAGTCCACTGTTCTTTATTCTGCACACCTTCGTGCCTAGTTATTTTAGGCGCTACGTAATAACAATAATATTAAAAGGACTGTGTACTAAGCCGTTGAACAGTGTTGTGGCGTGTCACGCGAATACTTTTTTTTACGCAAAACCGTTGAAATTATTCTTATTGTTGTTATCTATAAAAAGAACACCCACTTGAAACTATGAATGACACTTTTTGAAAATTCAGTATGCTTGTTAGTTAACATGATTTTTGTGCCTTTGGGAATTGCAGAAAACGGCTTTTTTTAGACTGCTGTAAATCTGAAAATACGACCTGAATCTGTAATTTGCAAAATAAGGTGCGTGAATTGGTCTTTACTTCATACAATGCAAATATATATATATATATATATATATATATATATATATATATATATATATATATAGGGTCAGCGTCTTAAGTCCCACACGAAAACACTGCACGCCTGTTTAGCCATGTGTCGATCATCGAGAGTGGTGCTCTGACTCTTATCACTCCGCTATTCCCGCGCGTCAAACGCGGACATTTCAAACCAGAGTACTCTCAACATAATCGATTAAGGACCAATGATACTATAAAGGTTGTCCAGAGACAAATCGATACCCTCACGAAAAAACCTCGTAACTCAATTTTTTTTTTTTTTTTTTTAGATTTTCGTATTATTTTTACATTATACCCCGAAAAAAATTCCTTATCAACTGCGAAAAGAACGCATCTCCAGTTACGTTTTTCAAAATTTTAAAAGCTAAAATCCGAACTCTCGCAAATCCATTGTTGGATTGTAACAAGCGAAAAACTCTCTCTCCTGTAAAAAAAAAACTGATTTTGGAGATACGAGGTTTTCACATGTATCTCCAGATGTTTTTTAAAAATATTAAAGCAAAAATTAGAGCTCACGAGGCTTTATTGTTGGATTGTAACCAGCAAAAGACTCCCTCTCCTGTTAAAAAATAGATTTTGGAGTTACGAGGTTTTCACATGAGGGTATCGAAATGCCTAATAATCACACCACGCGAATCCTGGGCTGAATTGCAGACAAAAATGTTGTACGGTGACGTTTTACGTTCACAGCATGGCAACACTGCACGGAGATAGTTCCCTCTTGCGCTCCGCGTACAGATTTTATTTTAGGCTTGTTACGTCAAGTAGATGTATAATAATGTTTGGACTGCTCGGAATTTTAACATGCACCCTGGCCATCTTTAGTAGAAGGCCGGAGTCTTGAATGTGGCAACGCAGCATCGCGGGCCTGCTGCTTGTCTCTTATTGGCCACACTAGTCCCTGTAACGTGTCGGGATGCAGCTTTAGCGGTGTGTACACGTCTACACTGACTAGGGCTACCAATGAGCGACCGGCAGTAGGCCTCCGATGCAGCGTTGCCACATTCAAGACTTCGGCCTTCTACTAAAGACGGCCATGCATGCACCCATTATTATATACAGGTCAGAACAGTAGTAGTAATATAAGTGTTATGTATGTGGTGCGCAAGAATGAAATAACTACAACGCTATGTTGCCACATTATGCATGTAAAATGTTCTCGTACAATATTTTGCCGCTAACATTTCCGTCTCTAATTTACCCCAGGATTCGCGTGGTGTGATTATTAGGCGTTTGTTTTTGGGACATCTTGTACAGTCCTTAAACCTGGATCACTCGAAAACAACACCTTAGCCAACTTACAGCACTCGCCTTCCACCAAGGCGATTCAGGTTCGGTTCCCGGATTTTCGCACGTGTGGATCGTGCCGAAGGATGCGGCTGATTGGTGGGTTTTCTCGGTGATCTCCCGTTTCCCCCGCCTCTTCTAAAGGTACTAGGCTCCATACTAACATAAGACCAACCCTCACCAGCGCTAAATATCTAGATATTGAAAATATCTTTTAAGTCCTTGTCGGCCGACTGCTTACATAAAGAGTGGAAGTTCTTCAGGAAATGAATCACTCAGTTTTCTTGTCTCTTTCAAACATGCGAAATTTCTGGACGAATAACAGAGCCATTAAATAAATTTTGACCTTTTTTTTTTCATTTTTGTATCTAACGTCTGTCCAACCTTTTGGCTCATTGTACAGCTCCTGGCCGGTGAGTCAAGTATCCCGAGTTCGATTCCCGGCATTGAAGGAACATATACAGTTTCCGCCTTGGTGTTCCTCTGAGGTCCCAACCAGGCTCCGGACTGAAAACTCATAATTTATCTACATAATATCTTAAATGTAATCAAAATATTTTGTACCGCATAAATTATAAGCTAATTTTATTTTGTTTTTGAGAAATTTTTTTAGAGTATTTGATAACAAAGTTTACGTACTACAATTTATGTATAAAGTAGTTATATTTAAAAATTAACTGTTGATAATTAATTAAAATATATGGTGCTCCACGTGGATGCAAGCCGGGTAGCATATGTCTTAAGGGTGTTCAAGTGCGATAAAATCACAATTTTATATATTTATGAAATTGTGTTAATTTAGTAGACAATACTTGTGAGTAAAGTTTTCACTTACAATACAATTTTAACTCTGATAATTATCTCATAACGGTGCGACATAGTCAAAATTTGCTTGTTCTGCTGCCATGCAAATAGTGAAAACCAACTGACTTACTTGAATAAAATAATTCATTGTGATATTACACCCCACGAGTAGAGCCCACGATTTTTGGTGAAAAAAATTCTACAACAGTTTGTTTCAACGTCTTACGTGCACATCTGCAGCTCTGCTTCTTGATTATTGGCAGAATGTATAATTGCATAGGCGTGGCTCATATGACTTGTGCCAACAGGAACAAGGCTACTACGACACCACACGTCTGTGATTTGCGGGTAGAACCCCGAGACGCTGAGAATTTAATACAGCCAATCGCTGACCATGAAGCAGAGCTGCATATGTGCGCATAAGGCATTGAAACAAATTGTTGCAGAATTCTGTTCACCAAAAATCGTGGGCTCTACCCATGAGCTATTCAACAAAGTACTTAAAAAGTCAATAACGTAATATTTTATTTTTTTTTTTCAAAAATCGCAGAAGTACAGGAATAAGTAGAACATTCAGAATTTTTTTTTAATATAAAAATTGTTTGTGAGACATGTTTTAAAGGTTCTATTACTTAGCCCATGGTATGTTATTTCACCGTGAATTATTTCACTTGCGTAAGTCAATTGGTTTTCATTTTTTGCATGGCAGCAGAATATGCAAAATTTGACTTTGACGCTTCGTTATGAGAAGACTATGACAGCTAAAATTGTTCTGTATGAGGAAACTACATTCACAAGTATCGTCCACAAAACTAACCATATTTTATATAAACATAAAGTTGTGACTTTATCGCACTTGAACACCCTTAAGGATCGGCATCAGCCGACATATTGGATTGTTTTACTTTTCGCATTCACGAAAAGTCTGAGAAGAAAAATGTGAAAATTGCTGTTAAGGACAAATTCTATTTACCTTGTTCTACAGTTAAAGCATCGCAGTTGAACTTTTAACGTAGTCTATCTGTAGGCTGTAAACTGTCGAGAAAATTAAGAATGTAAAAAAATTCTGGACTTAACTACAGCCAAAATGTGCATTAAAAGTTCAATTGCAATACTTGAACTGCAACGTAAGATAAACATAGGGCACGCTATAGTGACAACCGTCACAATTTTCTTCTTGGAATCACAAAAAAAAAAAATAGTACAATAATGCGACGGAGATGATAAAGTGTTGTCGAAGGCAAATAGAGGGCGGAGGAACTGAACACAGATTGCACTAGATCGATCGTATGTCTGGGAGCCAGACGGTGGCACCAGAATAAATACTGCCAGAAATACCTTCACTGACAGTCGTGTAGTGTGAGTGAGTGTGTGATTGTATGTGCGCACGCTCAGCCAATGTGATGATGTCAAGCTGGAATCTGCCTACAAGTCGCATAGGCAGGATGCACGCTAGAGACCACTCAGCAACGGAAAGGTTTGGTAAGTTGTGGAAAAGTGTCATCCACGGATACAAAATGTGGATTAAATGTTAAGAAAACAGTTTTTAATGATTCGTTTCCCATACAGTTCTTTCAAAATTATTTCACGTAACATTTTTCAAAAAGGATTTCGCGAATAAAAGAAAAATTCGAAAAGCATTACTCACTAATATTTCGAGAAATATTAATCTTAGTGGCATAGGTATTTTAGATATTTTTTTAAGTATGACAATAATCGTCAAATATTTTCACGCAAAATAGGATAAATATCTTTTACCTAAATATTTTCTAATGCGCATGTTTTATTTGTAAATACTTAGGATGCAGTTCTATCGCATGTGCATTGCATGGAAACACTCTCAAAAACATTCCTTATCAGCCTCCAAAATGTTTCCACTCATTTCTAAAACATACAGTGTAAACATTCTATTTCTTTCCCTTCCTCACTTTTTATCTGTGTTCGCGGTAAGCCAGCGAAAGCAAGGAAGAGTGACGTTTCCAATGATTCGCTTGAATAGAGTGTGAAGTCGCTGGTCGGAAGAACTGATGTATGATACGATCTGCCAGACTCTAGCATGGCATCGGATCGTCTCTCTCTGATCCTTCTATCTCTTCTTGTATACATATGTACTATCCTCACACCATAAATATGTGTTCTCTTCCGACAGAAACGACAGAGGGGATCTCCAAGAGAAACGCTGTTGACAGTTACTATCACATCGACTTATCGCTTCTCCCAGGATGCAAGCGGACGTAGCAACGTGTTACATTTTTTCTTCCGCTGCTAAAATACAAATGTCGGGCGACAAAGAATAAAACGGCTGTCGAATGTAGGAGCTTTATCAAACTGTTTTTTGCTCGGTTGGTTCATGGGCGCTCGTTTGTTGTTGACATCTCGTTACCAGAGACACTGCCAGGCGATGTTTCTGAGAGGAGTACGAGATAAACATGTTTTCGTGTCCAGCTACGTGTGGTGAGTGGATTACATGAAGTTACGACACGCTGTTGCGTGGATGAAGCTACGGATGTAGGCTGTGTTTGCGCGGAAGGAGCATCAGCCATATTAACAGCCACCAAAACGATTGTGAATTAAATGGAATGAAAATCATTAAATACTAGCTGGCCCTGCGAACTCTGTTCCGCCTTAGAGACAATAAGTAAGCAGATTTTGGATTAAGTATTTTAATGATTCTTTATTTTTCATGTATTTTGGCGCATAGGTTGCACTCTTCATTTGTTTTATTATCAGGCGCAAGAACAAACAACGCAGATGGTCTTCCTACCCGTGAACATGCTTTGTCGGGAAAGATTCGATCGTCTTGGTCGCGGCATTGTCAATGAAGATTCAAAGAGAATACAAATTACTGATTATTACTGATTATTGATTTATGACAAAATTTTCAAACATACTTAACCATAGACAAAATTATGTTTAGCTGTCATTTTCGTTTTGTTATTCCATGTCATATGCGTTTTTGTTATACCACATTTTATAGTGACTTGTATTCTCTTTGACGTCACACGGGAACACGGTCGAACGGGATAAAAAGTATCCTATGTCCTTCTCCTGGTTCTAACAATTTCCCCACCAATTTTCAGCCAAATCAGTTCAACCGTTCTTGAGTTATAAATAGTGTAAGTAACACGACTTTCTTATATATATATATATATATATATATATATATATATATATATATATATATATATATATATATATATATATATATATATATATAGATTCCGTAATCGTGTTAAGGTTACATTTTTATCGGATCTATCATGTTCTGCAGTTTCGGTTTATGGATGTATCGACTACAGCCAAACTAGGCTTGCTTTCTAATTTTTTTTTTTCGTTTTTAGTTTGTGTTTTTTCTTAGTATCCTTCTAAGAATTCTGGGACGACATAATATTGCAATGGCGTATGTCCGCAATAGTGCATTACGTAATTCCGTCCCATTGCAAGAAACATGCAAAGACATAGTATAGTTTTATTCTGCAGGCAAAAGTATATTAGTCATTCGATAAATGAAATCAACCTAATTACTCTTTAAAATTCGTGTAAAATCCTTGACCCTTATGACTGGCACAAGGTTATGGGTTACTAAAGACCACGTAACCAACCCCTTGTAACAACAACGTCGTAACTCCACAGCTTAATTTGATTTTCATGCAATGTTATACGGCATATCCAACAAGTGGTA
>PNEQ01114056.1:0-11945 GCA_003012365.1 Medauroidea extradentata
TATATATATATATATATATATATATATATATATATATATATATATATATATATATATATATATATATAGTTTTGTCTTTCATTGAGAATGGCATTGACCAGTAAGAATTGTCACCCATAATATACTGAAGTCTGTGGCGGGAGGGTTCGTTGAACCCGTGAAATTTACGTGTCTCTATTGATTTCCCGACGAATCGGCAGCACGCGATAGTTCTATGAATACGTACCTTATTTACAACTTGCTTGCAATCGTCAAAGGTCGTCAATACAGACGTCGACCAAACAGAGGAGTGACCGTCAAGTATATACGTGGTTGGCGGGCAACCTAACCTAGAATATATACTCGAAAGTCACACACCTCTAGCTGTATAGGCGGTTCGGAATAAAGTGAGCACTCAAAAAAGCCCTGCTTATGTTCTATTTTCAGACAATTCGTATCTTTCCGTGCGTCGCGGCAAACCTCTCTGGACACGTCACTTGATGTTTCCGCGTGTGAGATTAATTGAGCAGTCGGTAGGAACCTTTATAGTTAGATAAAAAAGAGTTATTACAATATATCAAATTCAATTATGTAAATTGTGATTGACTTTGTTGCAGTGGTGTTGTATTTACATAGGGAAATACGCGGAACTGTATGGCGTAACTTCGCTGCCAACCATACAAGTAGTATTGAAACTATAGTTAATGTTGAATTATACGCAATAACGGCTAGTGATTTTTTTTTTCAAATGTTAATTTTTTAGTGCTCACTTTATCCCGAATGACCTATAACTGTCAGCGGGTTGTTGCTAGGTATAGCTTCAAGTTATTGAGAACTGTAAATGACCGTGTGCTTGTTGATGTTATACAGGCACTGTCACGCTGGTTTGTATGTGCCGCTTATGATTGAGTAGAACCACGAATTTGTCTCCACAAGATTTTGCACTTTTTTTTGCATACGTAATGGCTAGGGCTAGGAATATTTCGTTAGTTCAAGCACCAACATGCTAGAATCCATTATACTATGAATACTCAAGCCTCGACTATTCGTTCATTGTCTGTTGTTCCACTGAGTAGCAGCTAGTTGACTAATAATCGGGGCATGAGTATGTATAGTAGGCCTACAATGGATTATAGCCTACAAGTAATTGAATTCGCGAAATTTTCAAGTCCGTATATATCGCGAAAATTTTTTGTTCCAGTATACCCTTGAAAGCACTGTAGTTTCTTGCAACATATATGGTTCGTTGATATACTTCTGACACAAATTAACTGTGTGAATACCAATAACAGGCATCAAATATTATAATATCGGTAGAGACACTGGTAAATCGCGGGAAAAGTTGATTGCTTGCTAGGATCCAACATACTATATATAACACTGAAGATTTTGCACTTATATTGGCTATCGTTTATATGAAGCACAGTGTTCGTCTTCAACAGACCCAATTAGAACTGAACAGTTGTAATACAGAACGTATGTGGTTTGCCAGAAAACTGTTCGCACGTGTCACGATTGAGATAATATAGTTTATTGGAGACTATGTTAAATATTTTCGCGATTTTCCAGTGTCTCTAAATATCGGGATTATTATTGGTTCAGTCAAATAGAGCAACAGCTCCACGTACAAGCAATGCCAGTAATCTTTTGATAAGCTGTAGGTATATTGAAATCCAGCAAACAGTCAAGTTTTCCTGCGATAAACCATCACCTCTAATTATCCTGTGTATACCAAAGCTCTACCATTTGTCCATTACCTGCTACTGATTCAGACAGCAGACAATGAAGGAATAGACGTGGCTTGAGTTGCATACGACATTGGATTCTACACAGAAAAAACTGTTTTGTGGTGGCTACAAAATGTTTTGTCAAAATGGACCTCACAAAATAATTTTGTAGGGGTTACACATTTTTTTTGTAGTCACGGCAATATTTTATCCGGGACATTTTTTTGTGGTCAGTACAAAAACGTTTGGTAAGGTCCATCATGACTTAATATTTTGTGGTGACTTATAAGTAGGGGCCCTGTTTTTTCGCGAAAAGAATTTTGCCTCACTTTGTTTCAGTGCCTTACGTGCACATCTGCAGTTCTGCTTCGTGGTCAGTGATTGGATACTGTAACACTCACGAGCCTTGGGATTCTACCGGCAAATCACAGGCACGTGTTGTTGCAGGAACGTTATTACAATTGGCTAAGCTCTTCACATGGACACACTGCCAATAACCATGAAGCAGAATTGCAGATGTGCACGTAAGGCACTGAGACAAAGTGGGGTAAAATTATTTTCGCGAAAAACCAGGGTCCCTAATGATTGGGTGATGTCTAACACAACGTAGCTGTTTGCAGACCAACAGTAGGCATCAAATATTACAATAACCTTGTTCTTATTGGCTTAGTCAAATAGGTCAACAGTTCTACGTACAAGCGAGAGCCAGTAATCTTATGGTAAGCTGAACCAACGTTGAAACCCAGCAAACAGTCTAGTTTTCCAGCAATAAACCATCATTTGTAAGTCTACTGTGCGTAGACCCTGGCTAGTGACCTTGGCTGTCGACGAACGACCTTCCCTGTCATCGCCACGCGCCACTGCCTGGCGTCCTCGTGACGTCATGTGGGTCAAGACGCTTCTCAGGCGAGGGCACTACGACTGTGGATGTGACACGCGTGCCTGCTATGTCCACCTTGACCTCTCGTTGTCTGGCCCAGGTCATGCCCGCGTACACAACTCCGTCCCGTCACAGAATAGTCAGGAGTACAGAAGTGAAATACGCTGGCCAGCAACATGGTGGTGAAGAGTACTGCCATCAGCTTAAGGCGGCTGCCCTGCTTGTCGGCAACCTGCCGTAACATGCAGGAGCCAAACAGACACGGTCTGATATCAACAACCTCTAACAACCAATAAGCGTTAAACGACAGACGTATAGTGTCGCGGAAACCTGATTCTGATTAGCACAGTCAAATAAGAGACGCCTTGGCACAGACTAAATAGTAATACAGACGTGAAATGACGTGGCGGCTCGTTTGATATAGGCGAACTTGGCCGCTTATTGGCTGCCCGAGGCTCTAGACTCCAGCCCCGTGTCTGTTTGGCTCCTGCATGTTACTACAGGTTTCCTATTGGCCTGGCTGCCAACTAGCAGAGCAGCTGCCTCATGCTGATTAGCAGTAGGTGTTTCCGCCATGTTGCTGGCCAGGGAAGCCATTTTGCTGGCGTGTGTGACTGAGTTCGCATTCCTGCCGACTATTTCACTTCTGTATTCCTAAATATTCTGTGGTCTTGGGCAGACAATAAGCTAACATAGACCCGCTAAAGTGACAAGGGAGGGGCATGGTCGTAGAAGTACAGGTCTGGACACTCACCTATCTACCAATGATATGGAGTTGACCCCGTTATGACTGAAAGCGCCACTAGCAGTGAAGTGTTATTATAAAATTGCAGTATAGCGTCTTACTAGCAGTTCTCATAGCAGCTCCGACAGTCATATGATGGCCAGTTTTCAACTCCAGTGTCCAGATTTGTTCCTCTATAGCCGTGGTCCAGACCAATTCTTCCACGGACGTGACTAGAGCCCACGGTCGTAGAAGAACAGGTCTGGACACTCGCCTATCTAACAATGTATTTTGCTTGACCTCCTTGTTGTTTGGCTGTAGTTCGTCAAGTTACCGAGAATGTCGTACTTTTTGGCGCTGTTTTCCGGGCGGTCGGACTCAAACTCCGTCCACTTTTTTCCATTGTTAAATTTATAAAGTAAATAAAGATTTCTGGAGCCTTTTCTTAAATTTGTGAACGGAGAAAGTATTTCATAAATTGATAAAAAATACGTTTTGATAAATTGTTTATCTTAGCGGAAAGGAAGTGGGAGGTGTTTAGTCCGACCGCCCTAACATCAGCGCCAATAAAACACAATATTCTCGGTAACTTGGTGAACTACAGCCAAACAACAAGGGGGTCAAATATCCAGGCGAGCGTCCAGACCTGTTCTTCTACGGCAGTGCTAGAGCCAAATATACTACAAAGACAATATAGGAAACTCATAAGAAAAACACGAGACGTCTTTTTTGAGTCCAGCCGCCACCGATATGAGTGCTAGTCCTTCTGCAGTAGCACATTGCTCTATAGGTAGTTTCAGTTTTTTTTATATCCTTATTTATAAATTGAATCGTGCTTTTAGAATATAGACATGCTTGTTTATTTATTATTTTGATAAGTAATAATTAAAATTAATAATAAACATATTCTCGTACTTATTAGCCTAAGAGAAATTCAGTCTGTAAATTTACAACCACCATAGCAAACAGACGTATGAATGTCAATGTTGCTAGTGTTTCGAGCTCCTCCGTCGGTGACATGTCTCGCGCTTTACAAATGCTAAAAAGCTGTAGTTTCCCATATTGTTCTTTTACGTGTTTTGCTACGGCAGCCAAGTAATGAGTGAGTTAAGAGTTTTTGGTCTTCGCTGAACATCGAGGTCTTCAGCGCTGGAGGGGTGTGGCATGATGTGAGTATGGAGCAGCGCCGGAATGAAGGGGCGGGAGAAATGGGAGATCCCCGAGAAAACCCGCCGACCAGCGGAATCGAACACGGATCGCCTTGGCTGGAGGCCTGACCCCTCGGCCACCGCGGAACCTGCCAAGTAGTGACTGGCAGCAGGCTCCCTGTTGCAGTGTTGCCACATTTAATATTCCTGTATTCTACTATATTAATACGTCACTTGGAAATTTTTGCGACGTTTTTGCACCATCTTGTTTCAATGACTTACGTGGTATCTGTACTTGTGCTTCATGGTTATTGGCAGGAGAGACGCCTGTCATCTATGTCAGTCGGAACAAGGTTACTGCGACACCACACGCCTGTGATTTGTGGGTTGAACCCCGAGACACGTGACGTGTAAAAACTTGCAACCACTGGCCATAAAAGACACCTGCAGATGTGCACATAAGGAATCGAAACAAGCTGCTGCTAAAATCTTTCCGCGAAAATTTGCTTTCACATCTGAGTGTCTGGCCGCATGCTTAGGACGTCACTGAGTGATGGGAGTAGGGGTCGGAAAATTTCGCTGATTCAGTGACCTTCATGTTAGAATGCTCTGTCCTGTGCATACTTGAGCCCCGACCATTTGTCCACTAGCTGCTACTCAGTGGAACAACAGACAATGAACGAATAGACGGTGTCTTGAGTATGCACAGGACAATGGATTCTAGCCTGTGGGACATTGAATCCGCGAGATTTTGCGGCCTCTAGTAGGGAGACTTACTGTAAAAATATAATATTTAAGGCGGCTTAACGAGAGTGGTGTATTTTTTAAATCATAGTAAGATGGTTTGAAGTGTGTGTCCTTTTTTGTTCGTAAACGTCATGGTAATAAGTTTTGCTGTTTCTCGTAAAAAAAAATACACTACTACAAGACCGTTCATGCGCCAGATACAAACGCCTCTTCATTCAGTACTTGTTCTGTAGATCATTACTCCTTCACGCATGTACATTTCTTAATTTTTTGTATTGGATTACAGTTCATAGGCAACAACAAGCCATTAAATAACTCAAGGCGCAAATCCTGTGTTGTAGACATTTTATGTTTTGTCAGGCAATATTTTTCGTTCTGAGATTAACCTAAAAAGTCAATCCTAACTTTATGTACCACTGTAAATTGTTTGTTGTGTTGAGACATGCATTGCATAATATTAACATGTCAAATTGTACTGTATATTGAAGGAAACTGGCAGTTGATTGGAACAGCAGCTAATGGGACATACAGCTGTGGTTCGATAGTTCATACGACAATGGTACCTGGCCTGCAGGACATTAAACTCAGGTTCCTGGCCATATAGTGTCGGTGTATATGGCTTCAGGGAAATATTATTTGTACGTACTACTAACATTGTTGTGATATATCGTCTCATAAAACCTAAAGTGAACTGATAAAAGTGCATAAAAGAATGATAAAAACAGTCCAAATCAGCTTACGTACGTAAGTAATGAAACGTAAAAAATACCAGTGGAAATTGGGTCCTATTAGAGAAACTACGAATGAACGAAAAAGTAAAATTTTAAAACAAATACAAAGAAATCAAAGGATATTCGGGACACTAAAATGAAGACACCCGACAATTACTAGGGCGAAGACTATGTTACACACAAAACAGGATGACATGACAGTGACGTCACAAACACAAGACTAGACGAAACCACGATGAAAGCACAGAAGAACACAATCGCGACGTTTCAGGATCTGACGTCTGCTCAGGCTTACAATCGGCCTTGTTTTTTTCTTGTTTCACTTAGGGTTTTCTATAGGTTGACAGAGCACTATAATGGCGTATGTCTATAATATATCACTTTATAATCTACCCTCTTTGCAAGAAGCTTTCAAAGACATAATGAAGCGAGGGACGGACATGTGGTCCTCGGAGCACGCACCTCTGGTTGTCTCGGCGGGAGGCGGGCTGGGGGCTATTCCTGGCCGTGAGCGATGTTCGACAAGTTTCGGCCGCGTCCAGTGAACGAGAGGCCGGCCTATTTACCCCGAGGCTGCTGTCCTCCTAGCAGAAGTTTACTGTGTCACTGTTCGATCACAGAATATTTAGGAATACAGAAGTGAAACAGCCGGTAGGACGGCGAACTCTATCACACACGCCAGCAATATGGTGGAGACGCCTACGGCCAATCAGCGTAAGGCGACTGCCGTGCTAGCCGGCAGCCAGGCCAATAGGAAACCTGCAGTAACATGCAGGAGCCAAATATACACGGCCAGCCAATAGGCTGCGGAGTTCGCCCGTATCAAATGAGTCGCCACATCATTTCACATCTGTATCACTAGGGACGCCTGTTTTTCCCGAATATAATTTTACCCCCAGATTGTTTCAGTGTCTTACGTTCACATCTGAAATTTTGCTTCATGGTTATTGGCAGCGTGTCTCTATGAAGAACCTATATCATTTGTCTGAGCCAGTTACAATAACGTTCCTGCAACACCGCACGTCTGTGATTTGCCGGTAGAATACCAAGGCTCGTGACACTTATAATATCCAATTCATGAGCTTAAAATTTCATGCCAGTGCGTCAGCTCAAATACTCGGTCCGCACTGTCAGACCACGTAAAAATAAATACACACAACACTGTCAGACAGAGTCATCCTTTACAGAAGGTAACACAGTTGCACATTCTTTAAGAGTAGCTACATGGAATATTATTCAGAGTTAAAAGCATCATTTCATAATTGTAGATTTCTCGAAGCCAATTTGCAAAAATTAAAACAAACAGCAATCCCAGACAATATGTTTTGCCAACTTTCTGAGCAAATATTTTTCACGATTAAGGTAGGCTATATCTGAAGAACAATCTCTACGTTGAAATCTCCTACATTTAATTGCGGCGAAAAAGATCACGCTTAACAGATGAATCATTCCGGGTAAATGTTTGCTCATCAAGTTGGCAAATATAATTATCAAGGATTGTTGTTTTGTAGTTGTAAATTTACAAATATGTCTGTATATTGACAAAGAGTTTTGTATAGGCCTAGTCTTGTGCGTTTTACAATTGTTTGAAGTATTACAAAATATTTTTGACAGCCAGTTTCCAAGAAATTTTTTCATAGATTTACAAAATATTTTGTAAGGCTGTCGAGTCGAAGGCTATTTTGTTTCGCATCAAACACTATTCATAAGAAGATACTCCACTAGGTATTTGCACAATATAGAACACTTAGTGACCTGCGACGTTCTTGCAGTAGTTTGTGGACTGATAAATATTCTGACGTTAGTTTAAAAATTTTTCTTGTAAAGGTAAGAATTCTGTATGCATTTGGATCCTAACTTGAGAAAAAATTAACTCGCGAAAATGAAATTGTTTGGTCTCAGTACATGTACGTGTGTGTCTGCAGCAGTTTCGTGTGGAATAGATGAGTTACACTTTCCAAGAGTGTGGTTCACCTGACAAGTAAAAATAACAATGTGTCAGTTGGTACTTGGCCCAGTGTGACGCGTCGTCAGACGTTCTTCTCTGGCAACGTTCGTCTTCCCTTGGCAGCCGTATTCAACCCAGGAGAACAACGGAACTCTCGCTGAGAGATGACCATGCATGTTTGCCACCAGTAGACGTACAAATTCCTCATTATTATTTGATCACTTGTTAGAATTCATACTCCGTGATTATATTGACTCTGCGCCTTTGTATTATTGGTAGAGGCAATGATTTTTGGTGAAAAAAATTATGTAACATTTAGTTTCAACGCCTCACTTCCACATCTGCAGCTCTGGTACGGAGTTATTGGCAGCGTGTATTTGTTTATTATCGTCGCTTAATGGACTGTACCACATAAACTGTTGGCCAACAACAGAAGTCACGTGAGTAGGCTACATAGTAACTTGGAGCCCTGCCGGCTGCCAGGTAAAATAACACGACATTTGCTGATTACTAGTCATCAGTCATCGCTAGGGCCACCCATTTATCGCGAAAATATTCGAGCGCATGTTAGATTTCTTTATCACTTGTTATAGGCGGTTCGTAATAAAGTGAGCACTCAAAAAGCCCTGCTAAAGTTCTATTTTCAGACAATTCGTATCTTTCCGCGTGTAACGGCTAACGACGGGAAATGTCTAACCTCTCTGGACACGTCACTTTATGTTTGCGCGTGTGAGATAAATTATGTAGTCAGTATGAATGGATATAGTTAGATAAAAAAAAGTTCTATAATTATATAAAATGCAGTTATGTCGATTTCGTTTGATTTTGTTTTTGTATTGTTGTATTTAAATAGGAAACACATGGAACTATTTTGCGTAATTTCGCTGCCAACCATACAAGCAGTAAGGGGACTATATGTTATGTTGATTTACATGCAGTAACGACTATATGTCATTTGAAATAAAGCGATCACTAAAGATTTAACCTTTGAAAGAATTCACTAGCCGTTACTGCATATAAGTCACCATTAGCAAGAGTTACTTTACTGCTTGTATGGTTGGTAGCAAATCATTGCAAGTAGTTCCGTGTATTTTCCTATTTGAATACAACCTTAGTAAAAGAACATCACATGAAATCGACCTCTCTGTATTTAATATATTTCAAAATATTTATTTATGATATTATTGGCATTCCTACTTACAGTATAATTAGACTCAACTGGCGCCAGAAGAATGTGACACTATCGCCGACCTCAAGTCATTTTGCACGTTACAGCTTGCTCCGCGCTTCAGACTGTTCAAAATTCCACCGACAGGTGGCATCAGAGTTAGGTTCTATCCGTTTTTTCGTCGCCTCGCCGAGTTGCATCATTTGCGTGTGTTTGTCCGTTGTGCGTATATACACATTCAAAAGTATTGAAAATTACTATGAGTATCATTGCCGAATGATGTGAAACCATCAATATTCTGTAAATTATGTTTTACGTTTGCCAGCTTAGAAACACCATACTTTTTATTTCACATATTAAGAAAATACGATATTTATTGTTTCTGAAGTGCGTCGTCGTTGTTCGTGGCAGTAGAACTGAACGAAACTTGAGTTCTTGAATTGCGTTTGTCATGTCTGTTTTTAGGAGCGGTTTTGAGTTACAAGTTTAAATAAAATATGCCCGCAATTACGAGATTCGTAACGGCAATAGTGCGTGTTGTATCAATTAGTCGACGGACAGAAACCAGTATTATAAGACGTTAACTCGCAGGTATTTACAACTAAGATTACTTTTTGATTATATCTTATATACAGGCCCCGTTCATTTAATGAATAGATGTTGTAGCTAAAATTTATCGGAGCAGTTTAAGGGCGCGGTCATACGCAATTTTCATCACCATTTTTTTAAATTTTTTATTTGTACCATATATTTTATTTTTCTTTTAGACACAAACAGTGACTAAATTTGGCTCCTATGAAATTTTTTTATCTCTCATAGTTTTCGCGTAATGGCTTGCTAAAATCATATTTTGCTTGTTTCCGTTTTGAGGACTACACTAAAACCATCTGATATACCAAACTAAAAAAAAAAAAATCACAGTGGATAAAGACATTGCAGGCTACAATGTCATGCTCATAAAAATAAGGAGTTAAAATTATTTGTATTTAAAAAAATTATTGAATTTTTAAATTTTTATTTTCAGTTTCAACATTTTTTTTAAAGTACAAATAATTTTTATTCTTTATTTTTATGAGCATGGCATTGTAGCCTGTAATGTCTTTATCAACTGTGATTTTTTTAAGCGTTTGCTGTGCCAATCACGAACTGTGGATCATAGCTGCAGATGTGCACACAATACACTGAAACAAACTGGGTAGAATTATTTTCGCGAAAAGTTCGTGGCACTAATTCATCGTACATTTCACCTCTAACATTTCCGCCTACAATTTAGCCCAGGATTTGTGTGTTGTGTTTATTATGCGTTTGTTTCTGAACATCCTGTATGTAATTCACATCTCTTGTATATAATACATATCTCTTGTATATAATACAAATCTCTTGTATATAATACATACATGCATGTAATGAACGAAGTGTCACTTCAAGTTGAAGTGTATGCAAAAGAGGTCCGACAGTAAGCGAGATGTTAGGCTCTGTTTCTGGGGGGTATGTCTCGGAGTGAAATATAAATATTGAGTATACTTATATAGCATAAAAGGAGGTTCAATATTCAGTAATAGCGACTCCTGTACTCTGGCGCATCGAGTCCTAAACCCTACGTCACCAATAAATACAACCAATCGCTTATTTATTTGACCTACCGCAAGTATTATACTGTTTCCTCGAACAGTAGGTACCAATTACCGTGCAGGTATATACGAAAAGCAATGAATTAGTAGCAGATATATACGTTGCAATGATATAGGCGTTTCGGGATAAAGTGAGCACTCAAAAAAGCCCTGTTAAAGTTCTATTTTCAAACAAATCGTATATTTCCGCGTGTAACGGCTAGCGACTGGAATTTGCTAACCTCTATGGGCACATCACTTGATGTTTGTGTGTGTAAGATAAATTGCGCAGTCGGAATGTATTAATACAGTTTAATAAAAAAATACAATATTATTAATTATATGAAATACAATTTTGTCGATTTTGGTTGATTTTTTTCCCAGTAATGTCGCATTTAAATAGGAAAACACACGGAACTATATTGCGTAATTTCGCTGCCAACCAAACAAGCACTAATGCAACTAGAGTTAATGTTGAATTATACGCAGTACCGAATAGTGATATTTTTCAAAGGTTAAGCGTTTAGTGCTCACTTTATCCCGAATGACCTATAGGAATGTCCTTTGCGTGTGTGTTGGGGGGGGGGGGGTGGAGGGAGCTGTCGACGCGAGGGACGACGTCGTAAACAAGACAAGTGGTCGGCCTTGCCTCATGTCGTCTGTCCTTCTGATCGCTGAAGCACGTGGCGTCCAGAAGTTCACTGGTTGTTTACCATGTCGTACACACTTGTAAGCGTCTGGCGGATGTCTTTGTCCTTCCTCTATCCCCCCTCCTACACTCCTCGACACACATGCACCCTAGCTGTTCAGCGAACCTTTCCTCCCTACTGGTTGTCGTAAACAGACCCTCCAGTTGTCACACCCAATACCTGCAGACGCTGAAAAATCGATGGAAAAGTTTGCTGTTTGCTAACTTCCAACGTGCTGTGTATAGCACTGAAGGTAAATTGTTGTGCCAACGTCCTCTAGCAAACACTATGGTTTCTTGCGATATGTCTGATTAGGTGATGTACGTCAGACACAACGTAGCTATCTGCAGACCACGGCCGTACAAGAACAGGTCTGGACACTCGCCTGGATATTTTGTGACGGCCATATTTTATTGATACTTTTATATATATATATTAATGTGGTTTAGGTTAATTATGATGATTGATTGTAATGAAGGGGCCTTTATTGTCATATGTAACATATTGCCATCCATTTTAACTTCAGTATTGATTGTGAGGGGTCTGTGGGATCCTATGATAGGCCAGTATAAACACAGTAGAAAATATGACTAT
>PNEQ01114057.1:0-11945 GCA_003012365.1 Medauroidea extradentata
AAAGAGCTTTTTCAGCCTATGGGAATATTCTCACAGATTTGAGAACAAATCTGAAACCTGAAAACACAGAACTGATGTTGTCAATGTACTTTGGTTCAAAGTAACTGCCTAAGCTACCTTGATGGTTAAATGTGTGATCATTCTTGTAATAATGGAAATTTAATTTTAAGTAATGTATATTGTTTCATGTTTTACTATTTTGTGCTTTATTTCAATATGTCTATGTGTAATACAGAGTTTTAGGCGGTTCATTAAATATCCTTGAATTTTTACACCGTTCCAACTAGATTTTTATACCGATGTATGATGTTTTTTGCTAAATTTTACACCGCTTTGCCAAGGTTTTTTATACCGATATTGGTCATTTTTATTTACCATTTTTCAGGGTCCCTACGCATGTCGGCTGCAAAAAATGTAGGCCTACATATTACTTAAAAAGGCCAGAAGACCTACGCCTATGTATTTCCCAGCCGTTAAATTGTACACTTGTTTAATCATGTGTGTTAATCAACAGTATGATTTAAAGCTGATCTGGCAATTAGGCCTACTCATGTTTGTTTATTACCTATGTTTTTTTATTCATATATTATTTCTGTTTAAGTTGTGAGAGCGCAAATTTTTGCTATGTAGTCTACAATAAATAAGTTAACAAGTTTTTTTAACATATTGTAAGTCGCATCACTACATCATATGATAACACACATTTCGAAGGTAGACCCTACCAAAAAAAGATAAGTTTTTTGATGGTATACTTACTTTAAGCTTAAACTAGGCCTATACAGCTTTATGATCTGATAGTGCAGAATCAAATTGAAGGCAACGGGAAAAATAATTGTAATAATGCTTGCATGAATTATTTTATTTTATTATGTTAGTGTAAAGTTGTTTGTACAATGCTCTTGCAACTTCAGTTCTGTGTAACCAATTAAGCTACATATTATTTAATCTTTTTAGATGTCAAGTATAAATAAAAAAATCAAAAGTTGCCCATACATGTTGGTTTATTCTTGGTAATGCTATTAAATGTAACAATTTGGGCATACGTAGAAAAATATGCAATAAATATTGTTAAATTTGAATGATTAGATTAACTTAACATCTGTATAGTAGGCTATCCATTACTGTAATATGAAATAATTCCATTAACATTGTCCATCTAACCCTAGTAAGGTTAATGTGCAGCTAGTATTGAAAGTACTGTAAATTACTTGTCTGAGATCTAAAAAATAATCAAAAGAAAATATTTACACACATTGCATTTTATTGCAATCATAATATGCCTTAACTGCTGCCATGTTTTGGTTGTCAGCTGGAAATCACATGGTGGTGGAAAGATACATAATGTTTTTGTTTAGATTGTCCTACTTTTTTATCATCTGTCAAATAATGGAATTCTTATACGATATGGACTGTAGCCGTACTTGTTTTGGTTAGCTGTCGTCCACCTGGCACTATTGTGTGTATTGGAATTTTTCACAGACTCAAAAAACTGATAAAATTTAGTGAACCCGGTTATGTAAAAGTTAGCTAGTGAAATTTGCCCGTTGTTAAGGCTTGCATGGTTGTAGATTTGGTAGTTAACAACAAAAATTTCATTGGTGTGATTTCGAAGGTGTGATACAGCAAGGTATTAGTAACTCTCACACAATGCAGCATTTTATTTATAGATTTGAGTTAGTGTTGGGTCGATTCCTAAAATACACTGATTCCGATTCCAACATCGATTTTTAAAATTGGGATTCGATTCTTCGATTCAGAGTCCTATTCTAAGGCTTTCTTTTAAGTTTTTTATCTCAGTTTATTTTCTTATACATAAAACCTTCATAGTCCCTTTGAAAGAAATACAATTACTGTACATGAACTAGGTTACATACATAAAACACACATATAGGCCTATTTGTATGTTTAGAAAAAACGAGTTCTGTGCAGTTTGACTAAATTATATAACTTACTAGGCCTTGGAGGATAGGTTGGTTTTGTTTGGCAACCTAATTTTGTGCATACTGTAATTGAATATGCACATTTGGTGGGAACACATTTCGTGATCAGCAGTATTTACCGGTACTTACATAGTATATATTGTGAATAAAAATTTACCGGTATAAATATCGTGAATAAAAATTTACCGGTAAATAGGAACTTTTGGTTATTATAAAAACTGACCGATACAATAGTTTTCCAAGTTCCGTTTCTCTTCAAGTTTTTGTTTTCGGCTTCTGCGAGTGGTACTTTAAAAAAAATCAATATTTTTCTGCTTTGCCGACATACATTTTAAAATATTTGTGAATTAAAAAGTGATTTACAATCGACGGAACAATTTTATTACATATTCGCTACCTTATTACCGTTGCAGTGTTTACAAACTTCATTAATATTTTGAGATGTCATAGATATGGTACGTTCAGTTGGGAAAGTCCACGCACGAGACAAGCACTAAAGATGGCGGACTATGAAACTAGTAGCGCTATGATATTCCATTTTCATTCCAGTGGAATATTTTGGTACTAACTAGTAATCCATTCTTGCGGCAACCATTTTGTTCTAGTAGTGTCGTACTTCGGACTTGAGCGTAGTTGATATCTCTGGTCCAGAAACGTAAACAAAACGTTGCGATGCGACGATTATGCGATGATTTGTAGTTTTTATTTTTGGGGATATAGGCGTTATAGTAGCTGTCCAACATGGTGTATAAGTATTTATTTTGATACTGAATGTAATGCAATGTAATTGTCCAAACAAATGTGACGACGATCATTGACGAACAAGTTTTTATTTTATATTTGACGTTTACCAATGGAATTAGAATTGCATTTTCGTGCGCTATATCGGCGACAATAATATCAGAAACCTCAAATAGTTTGCCGTTTGTACACAAAATCACTCTAGCCGATCAGTGATACATGTGAAACTGAAATATGTTCACAGGGATGTTTATTTTTAAGAATCGGTTATATCGATTCCAAAACCAGGGATTCGGTTCGATTTCGATTCCATTGGAATCAATGGTATCAATAGATTCTGGAACCGGAATCGACCCATCACTAATTTGAGTTTATGTCAAGTTAATTTAAATTCCAGAGTGATAACAACTTACTACAAATTTAATTTTAATGTTTCAGATTTGGTATATAATCATAATTTTAGGTTTGAAAGGTCAGCCAAACAAAGTTCACATGTATACAAAAAGTGAACCTATTGAGGTAATAGCTGGAATGCATTTAACCAAACCTGGCACAGACTGGTTATTGAATGTTCTGGTTGTGTGTGTCAAAAAAAAAAAGATAAATTATTTTACTAAAAGTAATTTTTTTCTCTAAGTAATTTTTACATTTCTCGTGAATGGCATTGAGAGCAGTGCTGCCATCTTGGAGAGTTCTACAAGACCCTGCTCATGCCTAGAATCATCGGCCAATCACAGTTGCCTTGAACTCGTCTATTGGCTAATGGCGTTGCCTCAGCAAGTGGGAACAGCCAAAACACTACAGCTGCAGAGATTTAGTTGCAAATTGCAAGCTATTGACTGAATCTTTTAACTTAAACGAAGTTATTTATTTTATGCTAACCGTGTCATGTTGTACACAATAAATCATTACATACATAAACTGTATTTTTGTCGTTAATAGCAGACTATTAGGTCTCTTCTTGAAGGTTAAATCATGCAGTACGCTGTTATTTAACAGAAGGTACTATAGTTAAGGTTTTATTAGGAGTAAATTGCATTTTATTGTTGTGCAAATGAACTACTATCCACATTTACACTCTTTGGAGTACAAGCCATACTCTTATTTTACTGCATAAACTACTTTATTTAAATTTATTTCACGACTTGAACGTACAGTATCTTGCTGTTGTTTCAATGTTGCACAGTATGTTTCGTGCACTTGCTTTGATCCGGCCACATTCCTCCTGAGAGGAAATGGAGAAGGGCAGTTATGTAAGTGCCGTTAATTTTGCTTCCTCATAGCATTGGAACACACATGGGATTGCTAAATAAATGCATTTATAGAATAAAACTGTATACTGCACAGATAAAAAAATCTTTTTCACTGTGATTATGTATTGCATTTTTATTACTGGTTAACACAGTAAACAATAGGGAAACTTACTATTTTTTTATCAAACTTTTATTTAAAAATGCATTTAATTTAATGAATAACTGTACCATACTTTCTTTGCATCTATGTAACTCGAGAAAAACTTAAATAAAATGAGCAGTCTGTTTTGTGCAGCAAAAACGTGAACTACCATGTTGATGTCCTTGTGACATCACGATACTGTACATTTAAATGTATGCAACACACAAAGAACAGCAACATACAATCAAGTCATGACATTGTGTTAAAGTAGTTTATGCGGTAAAATTGAGTATATGTTGGCTGTTCCATTGGCTATGGTAATGTCATTAGCCAATAGGTGAGTTCAAGGCACCTGTGATTGGCTGATAATTTGTGGGCCGGGCAAGGTCTTGTGAAACTTGCCCCGAGACAGCAGCACTGTTCTCAATGACGTTCACGAGAAACGTAAAAATTTCAGAGAGAAAAAATTTACTTGTATTAAAGTATTTAATTTGCCACATTATTTTACCAACTTGCACAACCAGAATATTCTATCATAGTTTCTGTGCCAGGTTTGGTTGAACGTGTTCCAATATTAGCTCGATAGGCTCACTTTTCGTACGCAGGTAAACTTTGTTCGGCTAACCTTTCGAACCTAAACTTAAAATTATATGTTGGATCTGAAACATTTAAATTAATTAATAGTAAGTTATTATCTTCTGGAATTTAAATTAAATTTACATAAACATAAACCTGTAACTAAAATGTCGCAATGTGTGAGAGCTACTAATTCATTGCTGTCTTCACATGAAAATACACATGAAAAGAATCTTCCTTGTTGATTACTAAATCTACAACCACACATGCCGAAACAATGGGCGAATTCCCCGAATTAACTTTTATGTAACCAGGTTGGCTAAACTTAATCAGTTTAAGTTGGTGAAAAATGCCAATACACACAATAGTGCCTGGTGTGTGGTGGCTAACCGAAACAAGTAAGACTGTCATAAATGTGTTAGCCAATAAGAACACATTTTCAATGCTTGTGTTGGCATTTGAAAAAATGGCATTTTTAAAGCTGAATAATTTGAAAATTCAATGTTCACGGAGCTATTGCTTTGCCTGGCTGCATTTAGTATCGAAATAACTGGGAAGAATCAGGTAAATATTAAAAACTTTTTCTAGGAATTTTCCCTATTTTGATATTAAATTAACTTGCGCGGAATACTTGTGTTGGCGCGAGGCGTATGTATTTCATAAATGGTAACCATTAATAAGTGTGCTTTCAAATATGATTATTTTACGGTACTCTATAGTGCAAAATATGTTTTAAAATAATTACTACACTAGACCCCCGATTTTACGAATACTGATGGTTCCATTTATGACATTCGTAAAATCGATTGAGGCCAATTTTGCCCCCCAACCATTTACCAAATTTTAAAACTGCATTTCTTCCGCAAAGTATATGCAATAGAGCCCCGATTTTCATAGCGTTTTGCGGGAAAGTAAGTCAAGTTATCATTAAAATATAAATTTATAACACAAGATTGAAGTCTTCCGATTAAAAGGGTACCACAGAACGGTAAATATGACCGACCCATGTCCTGGAGAAAAAGAGAACACAGCACCGAGTGTCTTCTCGCGAATATAGTATCTTACATCCGTATTGTTTCACACGAAAAATGGCAAATAGTAATTGTTTTAAATTTATATCAATAGACAGATGTCTTCGATTAAAATGACACCTACGAACGATTGATACGACCAATCCATGTCACAAAAAAAAAATTAAACACCAAGCACGGCTCGCGATCGTGTAGCATTGCGTGAAAAAATAAACATAACAAGGTTAACAAGACTCTAAGTCAAAGGAAACTAAAATTATTGTCGCAAACATTTTTTTCGGAGGCCGCGAGGCTGGTGTACTATACTTTGCAACACGAAAATAATGAATAAAAAAATCAAGAGAAGTTTGAAGATAAGCCTTTGTGCTGTACTGTGTTCGGTACTTGTGCCCTTTTAACGATGGCACGCCACGGCAAGAGTCGAGTTAATGCAAAAACAGCGCCGTCAACGAGTCCACTCATAGTCAGTTATGTCGTTTTTACCCGTTGCCCAGTCGTGTTAACTTTCAAAAGCTCGCCTGGCTGATAACGCGGTCCTCCTCCCTCTTTTTTGTCTTGCTTTCACTTCGCTTGCAGACACACACACACTCACACACACACACACACACACACACACACACACACACACACACTTTCTCTCTCACACACACTCACACACACTTTCTCTCTCACACACACTCACACTCTGCCACGGCGGACAGCGCAATTATACTCTTGTATCGTCTTTGAAGCTGATAAAGGTAAATGTGCGTCATGGATAAATACCATGAAGCCGACGATCTGACCACAGCAGCGTCGGCGCCAGAAACCGTACAGCCTGGATGAGATATCAACACAAGAAGTTACTCACTTAACAGGAAAAGTTGAATAATTTTCTGTGGTTTGGTGCGGGTAGTTTCGGGAACGAAAAATCCTGTTGTGCACATGTAATGGAGATTATCTTTACCGGCGTTAGTATACGAGCGTGAATGTGAGCTGATAATGGATAGAGGAAGGGGTGGGTTTCAGGTTGGATGTCTGCAATGTATTTTTTTCCGCAAAGGCGTAGGAGGAGGGGGGATATTAACATTTCCCGGGAACACGTAGCAAGTTGTTTCCCACGCTGACGGTTGGGAAGGTATGTGGGGGAGGGGTGTGATCTGCCAGAGGTAGGACATGCATGTAACTCTAGCTGTCACACGTTATCTACGAAGAGTTCACAGGCCGAACGTTTCTCTCCGACGTGCGCATTCACATTTTTCAACAGCATTTCTTTTAACTTTTTTTTTTGAAAATTTTTGTGATTTTTTTACGGTTCCTGAGAGTAGGTTCGTAAAATCGCTACCTTCGTAAAATCCAGGGTTCGTAAAATCGGGGGTCTAGTGTACCTTTGTTTATGCTGTGTTACTTATGTGTGTACTTTTGAGAAGCAGCAGGCCTTGTGGTTTCACAACAACCGCAGTTGTTTACTACTTCCTGACATTATACACTCAGCTGATAGACTGGTAATTTTTGTATTGTACTTTTCGTTCTTTCATTTCTCAGTGTTAAATAAAAAAAACAAAGAAGAGAACCAGCTTTATGTATAAAATATGAAACAAATTTGCAATTTGCTGTGTAGATTCTCAAATAAATACACATCTGCCGGCTCTTGTGTGTGTGCACAGACTCACACATCTGTTTGGGTAAGTTACTGACTTGTGCCAGACTACCCACCACAAGCTCTGTTGTTCCCAAGTCTCATCTCCTAACACAGACAAGCAGAGATGAGCTACAGAGCATGCAAAGAACACATTACAATGCTTGATGTGAAGTGGGTGAGAAGAGTCTATGTATTGGTTGCACTGACAGCTGAGAAAAGTATGTAGACATATCTATTTTTAGACTTGTATTACAGTAGAATTCAGATTTAACGAAATGCCATGGGACCCGAAAATGTTTACTCTAAATCCATGTTTCGTTAAATCCGATTTCACCTAACACCAAGAAAATGTTTAAATCCTCATTCCTCGGGCATGTTTCGTCGGTTTTAAGGTAATTTTAAAAAAGTATATTGGCACAAAACAATAACAAAACGCATTTACCGTCAACAGGTAAGCCACAACCGTGAACAGAAAAAAAATCAGCGAAAAAACTTTTAGTGCAACGCTTGGCTAGCGTGCACATGGTGAGTTAAGCCGTCCTTGCGCGTCAACAACACGTGAGACGTGATGACTAACACAGCCGAACCGTCAATCTTTTTGTCTATCTCCCGCCCGCTCCACCAACAAAATTAAGGAAATTCCCACGAAAAATTGTAAAAAAATAAAACTGCAAGGAAAACTGTACTAAAAGTTTTGCGAGACAACGGTAAAATAACAATTAAAATACGCACGGCGGCGGCCATTATAGCGTGTATGCAGCCGCGCTCGTGAAACAAGCTCGTTGGTTTGCTAGCTAAATATACTTTGTACTCGAGCGTTTTTTTAGCATCTGAGAAACAAATTATTTAAGATTACGGTAATAAATTTGTTGTAAAAAGTCTGCATAAATAACATTATACGTAAATTTTTATAAACTTGCTTGTTTTATCACGGGACGCGAGTGTTATCACGCTGCGCACCATTGCATTCTATTGGTAATAGAATTAATGAAGAGAGCACGCTGTCGTGCAGCGCACTCTAACGGAAACGCGAAGCACTATCTATGAATTGGTTCTTGCACTGTCCACCGCCGCGCTGTGGAGACTGGGTACCTAGATGCTCGTTCACTCGCTAGCCGCCAGGATGAGGATCTAGGCGCCCGCTTGTTACGCAACACAGCGGCGCTCGTTCGGCCGCACCCGTGCGTGCGTATCTCAAAATCATTCTTGCGGCCAAAGTTTTAGACGATTTTTTTTTTCCCCTCAATGAATGGTTTAAGCGTTTCTACTGAATATACTGCGGTCGGTGCTAGTATTTTTAAAGGACTTAAATTGCAATTAATATTCCATTTTATCAAAGTCACTTAGTTATTTAATATATTTTTTTGTTATATTTTGAAGGTTCCTGAAAATCCTTTCGTTAAATCGTTGTTTTCGTTATTCCCGAGTTCGTTAAATCGGAGCTCTACTGTCCTTACAGTACTGTCTTTTTCAATAAAAACACAATGGAAAGTGACTAAATTGCAACTATTATTTTTCAACTAATTTTCTTCAAATTTTCAAGTGTTTTGCCCTGAATTTTTTATGGTACATTCGGGCTGGGTTGAAGTAGAGTTTGAGTGGTGACTGTAGTAAGTAAATGGGGTAATGATAGAGGCATTTTAATGTTCTGTATTTGCTAGGATAGGTAATAGCCACATCTTACTTACTAACTTGTATGATTTTTCCGGAAGATGTATGGAAATCGTTCTTATCTATAAAACTTATGAAGATAGTATTTTTTCTTCCTTCTTTCCTTTCCTATATAGGTCCCGGCCCTACATCATTTCATCCACACAACCTGCAGACAGACAATTTTGATTGTGAAAACATGTTTATTTTCTAGGAGCAACCATTTTTTCCACTGTAAGAAACGGTGATCATAATTTGTTGTCTTGTTTTCACACAGCAGTTCACCAAAATTCTTCTTTTCAGCAAGTTGTTTTATTTGAATTAGTTCACCTAGTTAACCATAGCACTTAGGCCTGTCCAAAATTATCTGCTTTTTTTTTTTTGAGACAAGGGATTGTGTGTTTTTGTGAATGTCCTATTACTAGACAGCACTTGCATTTTGTGAATTAGATCTGTGGCAGTTTTGGGTTTTTGACTTAGTCGTGAACATTTTTTTTATAATACGCCACAAAGATGGGTGTGATGAAGACTAGCGTTATTCACAATGTTTTCGTGAGGAATTTTCAATAGAATATCTATGTGTATTAAAGTCTAAGGAAAGCACTTTGCTTTCTGTAGTGTTTAATATTGTGCTTGGAGGGAAAGCAGATTTATCAACTCATGTGGAATTATGAAAACATTTTAATTACAGTATGTGTAAAGTATTGAGGGCAGTAGAAATAATATTAGTTTTTGGTAACATTAGCAGTGATAATATCATAAGAGGTGAGTGTTGTTCAGTAAACTGACAAAGTAAATGTACAATGTTTTGTCTATTGGGAGGATTTAGTCTCAATTTGTGACAAAACATTCCCAACTGCGTACATACTGTCTTTGATACATACTAAAATTTTACAGTTCTACGGTGAACATTGATACAGATTTTGTCTCGATAAAATGATCATGGTTACATCTTGAATTCCCACGCTTAAAGTCCCATTGAATCACGAGGTGTACATGTTACCCGTATAGCTCCTTTGCTCCTGTGTTCTGTATCTGAATTATGGCATTGTGCAATATAACGCCTCCCCCCTTTTTTTTTGTACCCTTTTTTTACAGCTTGCATTTTACGTCTTAATTTTGTGGGCACATAATTCCCTTTTGCCTTAAAAATTGTTCTCTGTTTACATTTTCCTGCATTTATAAAAATTTTCCCATTCCCTTGATAAGGTGACCCAGTGATTTAATTCTATTTATTCAGTGTATATATTTGCAGCAATGGCAATTTCATGTTTCAGCTCGAGGTAGCCAAAAAGGACCAAGAACTGGCAAATCTACAGAATAGGCTGGCAGAAGCAGAGGAAAAGTTGGCAAAAACAAACAAACAAGTAGCAGAAAAAGTAAAGACTGCAAAAGATATGAGGTGAGTGTACATCTTGTAAGGTTTCCGCGTTGGTTCTTCCAGTCAAATCTCTTAACCAGTGCCCCGCTTGGGCAGCCAAATTATAATGTCACATTGTAGACCAAATTTAGAACTTTCACAGAAACTGGCAAATTTAGAGTAGTTAGTCACAAAATAATATACTTCACTGTGATCAAAGACTGCTGGTTTATTAGGTTTCAATTTACATTGGCACAAAATACACTGTTCGTCTTAACACGGTGGGTCCGGTTCACAGAAAACTACAAGCAGAAACGCAGCAAGACTACATCAGACAATTAGGTGGGACAAAGTTAGAAAATTTGCTCTGTGAATACACACGCGACAAAAAAGAGTAAGTAGCCATCCTTGCTCTCAACATCTGACGGCGTGTACATATGGGCGGAAACAAATTTTGTAGAGTTCAAAAGATGTCAGAAAAGTGACTCATTTCACTCGCACCAATTAGATTCATATTTACGTTCAGCCGTAGACCTGCTTGTCCCCTCTGTAAGAATAGAGTTAGGAAGTTGTACATACCTTAAACCACTTGATGCCGCACTTTGTATGTATTTTTAACCCTCAATATACTTTACCTCATGTTTATATATTCACGTCTTTTGTAAACAAACCACGGCCATGCGCCGCTACTACCAATTGTTTGTAAACCTAATAATATTTATAGTGATGGGACGGTTCCACTATTTTCTGGTTCCGATTCTCGATTCCGGTTCCTTGATTCGGTTCTCGGTTTTCGGTTCTGATCCCATTTTAATTATTCTTTAAAATAGTGTTTTTAATTAAAATAATAAATGTAAAATTCTCAAACTCACATGAATCTTTCAAACGGGACACAGTAACTTGAGGTAAAATGGTAAACAAATAAAATATACTGTAAAAGTAAAAAAATTTACTGCAAGTTGCTTATGCAAGTTAAATCAAATATTTTGTAGCTTGTTGTTACGTTAAGTATTTAATTTACCCATACCATATTTGTAACCATAAACATTATTCAAAAACAATTTTGATTTAACCCTAGGTCATAAAAGTTTTATGATAAAACACATAAAAAAAATAGTGACTTATATACTAAACAGACCAAATTTCAAGAATACATGGCATACAAACATAATTATCAATGTTAAATTTACTGCAATCATATTTCACTAAAATTAAAGATTTGAAACAAATATGATCCTGTCAAACATAATACCAACATAAGGATATTCAATATTTGAAAGTTCACAGGTTTTTATGCAAGAATACCAGCATCTTGAGACGTTCAGGGTCCAATCTATTTCGTTTCTTGTCACATATGTTGCCAGCAGTGCTGAACAGTCTTTCTGAAGCAACAGTTGCGGGAGGAATGCAAAGGTACTTTTTAGCCAGCTTTTTCAATCTTGGGAATTTACAGTCGTTTTTCCAAAAACTGAAAATGTTCACATTTGATGAGAGAAGTGGTTCAGATAAATATAACACTACTTCATGTTCTGCACTGTTATTTTCATCATTTTCTACTACCTGCTCTTTGAAGATACTCTTATACCTGGACCAAACACACGACACATTTTTTTCAGAACTTGTGGGTTTAT
>PNEQ01114058.1:0-11946 GCA_003012365.1 Medauroidea extradentata
GTCCAGAGTGTAGTGGCAGTGGCAAAAATTGTTTGCACAAATGAATTGCACAGTTATCACATTCACATGCAAAACAAGCTGTAACATTGCTGGTAGTCCTTGGTGAAAAGGGGTTAAATGTTACACGGAAATGGACGCCATCTCTACACATTTCAAAATAAGTTTTGTTCAGAATATCACCACTGTCTTCTTCACTTTCTAATTCAATTTCATAAAGTACACAGTGTTTGCTGGGAACCATGTAGGCATAGTTACCAGGCCCAGGGCTCGAAAATCGGACTTGATAGAGCTTCCTCTTTGTTGGGTCAGGTCGTACAACTAATTTATAACGAGCCTCTATTTCTCTACGCTTCTTGTAAACCTCTCGTTTGATATGTGAAAACAGATAACTTTCGGTTCCATATGAGGAGTCAGGCCACTCGTACATGACGATGAGGAAACAGTAAAGAACATTAATTGGCTCTGACAAATACACTGTACACATCAAAGGCGTGAATGGAGACATCCAGTGAACCTTTCCTTTCTTCAAAATAGTAGTGTCAGTCCAGTTACTGCATCTTTTCACCCAGCGAATAACTTCTTCTCCGCTACGTCTCAGTTCGTACGATATACAACTCTCATTGTCTCGTTGGATGATTACCTCCCCTTTAGCTTAATTAATGAGCTCTTCAGTTGTGGATAGTAGCTTGCTGTCTGGTCGGAGATGGAAAACAGGTCAAACGTCAAAGTTGCAGGGAATAGGCACCACACTAAACACATCTTCGTTGTTGACGCACAGAAAGCGTTCAAGTCCATTGCAAAATTCTAGTCAATCTAGAAGACCAGCAGACATGTAGGTCACCCGTCGAAAACCACCTTCTGCCTCGACGTAGGTGTGAAACTCTTCTTGTCGAAATCTGACATCCATTGTGTTGTGTAAAAAAGCAGCGACTGAGAAGCATCCCATCTGGGACTGATATTTATTATCTATGTTGACATCACATTAGCTGGCATCACCATCATTGTCGTCACCCAAACACCACAGCCATAGCGATAGCACATTCAGACGGGAACAGTTCAGATCCTGCACACATGACTCGCAGATGTGTTCAGGCTTGACGAACTATGCATTCAAGTAGCGAAGCAAGTCGATAATGTTTACAGTTTCATTACAGAAAATGCTAAGCCATTTTTTCTGTTCCACCCCATCCACAAAGACGACTTATTGATCACCTTTAATATCAGTTTAAGCATCTTTAATTTTCTCATAATCTTCATGTCCGTCTTCCCAGTGTATACCATGATAATTTATTGTAAGCCATCTATTGGTGCATTTACTCTTTTTATCCAGCAATTCCCAGTGAAATGGTGGCAGAAATCTACGTGTTATCACTTTTTTATCATGGTAGGCAATGCTAACCTCTTTAAGAATAAATCCAAGTTGAGACTGGAAGCCCTGGATGTTGGCGAACATGATGATGGCCAAGATCGAACTGAGCTTAAGTTAGTATTTTCACCATTTTATTCTTTGCATTGTAGGTTGCCAAACTGTCGTGGATAATGAGAGCGTAGGCCTGTGTACTGGCAGGTATATTCTCTGCTGCTGTCATTTCACTGTTCATAAAATCATCTGCTTCGAGTGTAGTCGATGCTTCGAGACCATAGTATGCTTTCTGGAAATCAGCAAACATTTGATATGCCAACATGAAAGAACCATTACTGAAATTCGTGGTGAGGTCCACGTTTGGAAAATTTTAAGAGTTCAAATAAACTTTGGCATTCCTTATATTGATATGATCGAACTTTGAGCGATCTGCATTTGCAGTATTCTGTCGTCTGATCTGGAATGCTAGAATTATGTAGCGTGGTTTTTCTGTTGCAAATGATGATTTAACATTCCAATTTACATTTTGAGACGGTGCAAGTGCTGGAAAAGTTTTCAAACTCTACGAGCGAAAAGCCACATCTATATTCCTTTCTTTCTCGACAAACATGAGTACATTTATTCTCTCTTTCATCTTTATTTGGACATGCGGCAGCAGCCACTCTATCGAATGTATAGAGAGTGTCACAACCTTAAGGTTTTCTGCAGTATCCAGTAAAGCATTTGTCTGAGTATTGGCTAAAATTATGACCGACTCTTGTTTAGAATTCACTATTATAAGTTTATAATCCTTGGCGAATTCTAGCAGCGAGGAAAGACGTACACAAATTTTAATCTTCCATCTTCGTATGCAAGGAACTTTATAAATTGGTTCTATTCCCCATTCAGCCATTTTGGCTGCGGGTAGTTGGTTCTGTGTTAGAGAAAGGTAGTTCTTCATAGTAGCAGTAATACCTACATCTCTTGTCTGATCAACCTCTACACCATTCATTTCATAAGCAATTTTCTTAATCATGTGAAATACTCCATTTCTAATTATCGTCGTAGTTACAGGCACAATATTTCCTGCCTTGGTTATAGTACCTCTGAATCTCAAGTATGAGTTGCATGGTAAAGTACAAATGTCTTGGTTTTGCACTGGTATTTGAACCTCAGATGACAGCTGGTATGGTCCAGGCAAGTATGGCAAATAAGCATGGAATTCAGTCTTCGTAATGGAATCCTCCTAACTAATGGGCTTGTCCACATTCAAAATTTCTGCTTCCATTCTTCTTGACTTTGAAGCCTGGACTCTTCATGAACACAATATTTTTGCATGTTAACACGATGGATGCTCGCGACAAACTGACCTTTAGCATGGTGGGGAGACTTGAATTTATTATTTTTTTCTAAAACTCAAGCCCATTTTTTTCCAAATGCAAGCGTAATGTAATTTCTTCATTTATGAAATTAATCAGTTTATCATTCTGGTCGACTATACGAACAATAATTTCCTGCACGTACTTCTCTATGATTGGCGCATAAATAAGATTTTTTGGAACTTCTACCAGCTTGAAGCCAGGCGCAACAGTCGCTGCAAACTCGTTCAGTGTATAGTTCGGTTTATCATTTATATATGAGCCTGTTACAAGATAGCAGTTTACTCTTATAACATTCACCGGCAAAATGTTTACAGGTGTATTTTTCCACTCACATACACCTCGTTTTCGAAACCTACCATGGATGCTAGAGTATTGTTCTTGGTGAAGTCAATATCGTTGCTGCACAACATTTCACTTTTCAGAGTGTTTGGATTTTCTCGTAAAACAAAAGTTACGTCAGTACCTAATGCTTGCTTGATTTCATACGATCCTGTTGGTACTGTAACCTCTGATGTGATGCCATTTTTGTGTAGCGAAATTTGCAGTTTGTACTGTCCACATTAGGTACAGAGAAATAAGTTTGAAAATATGTCAGTGCCACTGACCACGGACCTTTACAGTCCAGAGCTGGAAAATGTACAGAGCGCAGATCTGAGCTCTTGCACATAAAGATCAACGTTATGGACATGACTGATTCAAAGTAGAGCTTGTGCCAGCATTTATTAATCACTAATTAAAAATTGATGACATAAATGACCACAGTTCCACTGGGTAGGTAATTGCTCCTTAAAATTATTATAACTTAGTTCCATCCTTGAAAATATTTGCTCATTTCTATGGTTGCCGACGATGGTTTCCAGAACTGTCGTAATAATCAACATTGTTTCCATATTTTTTGTAAGATACCCAGAGAGTTCCTCGTCCATTATCTGAATCAAAGATTATAATTCCACATTCGTTGCTTCTGGGTTTTAATGGTAAATTGTCTATCATAAAAACTCCTCTGAAATTTGGTATTTGTAATTTTCTAGCAGACTTTAGTAAAATTTAAATTTGTTAGGCGTCTGTCGCGTAGCATATTTAAGATTGCATCCTTCTCTTTCTGGTTCCCTTCTTCCGACTTCCTTCGCCCACAGGATAAGGTTTTAGGTAAAGTTCTTTCCCATTTTTGACCCTAGTGCAATAGCTTCCATTTGCTTGTTGTGACGTTGAAGTTCTTCCAACTGCTTGTCTTGATTTTACGATGAATTCACTGCTTTAGCAATACCACTAACTTCACCAATCAGACCACCTAGTGCCGCCAAGCCGGGTAAAAGAAATGGCAGGAAGCCTCCTTGTTTCTTGCACACCATCTTCTTCTTACGAGTCATCTTTTTCATCTGATTGATTATATTTTTATCAAAATGTGTGGATGCCGGATTAGATTTAATTAGAGTGTTTGTCAGTGCGGATGAACTGCAGTTTATTCGTAAGCCCATTCCTCGCTTGACTTTAGTCTTCATGATCTTGGATACTCCCCAAGCAACTATTCGCTCATCAAACTTTGAATCTTTAGGTTTAGCAATCTTTTTTGCCTTGTCAGCGAGAACAGAGTCAACAGCGTGTCTATCTTCTAGCTTATTACTATTAGCATAAGCTATGTCGTGCTCCTTGCACGCCTTGTCCAATCTGTTAACTCCAATGTCACCATGCTCGGGCCCTTTTCTTTAGCTTCGTTCCTGGCCCACAGAACGAATATCCAGGAATATGTGCTTTGAAGGGTAAATGATTTATAAGAGTATTCACCAGTCCTCTTCCACTCTTGACCTTACTCCTACGAGACATCACGATACACTGAGTTAAAAATAGTTAGGTACCTGTTTTTATATATTTTATTTAGTATCATTCAAACCTGCGAACAGTACAGTTGTAAATGATGCACCTCTGCTGTCACTTCTGTGGTCAAGTATTTTCAGTCATGCGTATTGTGTTGCGTCATGAGAAACTTCATTTAAGATGAAAACTTCAAGAATTAAATTTCAGTGTGAAGTTCACCAACATCAATTTACTCGAAGATATGCTACAAAGAGACATTCTATGTTTTGTGGTATCGAATCTCTACAACCTCATCTACAGCAAGAACCTCAACCACAACCTCAGGGGAAATCAGAAATATTTTCTATGAATGCTCCACACACACTTTGCACTTTATACATGCTCCATATGCTCCACAATCTGCTCCCTATGCTCCACAATCTTCTCCCTATGCTCCACAACCTGCTCCACAATTAGCTCTGTATGCTCCACAATTAGCTCTATATGCTCCACAATTAGCTCCACATGCTCCACAATTAGCTCCACATGCTCCATAATTAACTCTACATGCTCCATAATTAACTCTACATGCTCTACAATTAGCTCCACTTGTCCCACAAATAGTTCCACATGCCCTGCAAGTTGTTGGTGGTAATATATGTATTGACAAGCAAGAAGTTAGTTTCCCCATACTTATTACTTCCGAGGATGAAATAACCTATAGCGAATCTAGACATGGCCCCCTGCTTCCTAATAGTGTGCGTTGCATCTTAGCAGGGCCATCCAACTGTAGGAATATATGCATGCTCTTATATTTGCTGGAGGAGCATAATGGTGTTTGTTTCGAAAACATGTACCTATTTTCGGAATCATTACATCAACCAAAGTATCAGCGACTTGGAAAAATTCTAAGTTACGTGGATGGACCCGGGTATTTTCCAGTCAGCGACAAAGAATCCATGATACCACCAAGCGATGCTCTACCAAACTCTGTGTTTCTGTTCGATGATGTAGCTTGCGAGAAACAGGCTCGTATCCAGGAATACTTCTGCATGGGAAGACATATGTTAGTAGATTCCTTTTACCTTTGCCAAACTTATTCACCTATACCCAAACAGTTATTGAGAGATAATGCCAACCTGCTTGTTTTGTTTCGTATGGATGACTTGAACTTGAGACATGTTTATTCTGATCATGTTAATACAGATATGACTTTTGATAAATTCAAAGAGGTGTGTGCCTTTTGTTGGAGTTATCCTTACGGTTTTATTGTAATAGCCAAAGTATTTCCCTTGCTTTTAAAGGAAGGTATCGACGTGGATTCGATCAGTTCATAAGCCTCCGTCAATGAGAGATGAGCAACACAATTTCAAAGTTTGGCTGCAATGGTCTGGAATGTAAAATGGAAAGTTGTTTCATACCTACGGATGATGGGAACTGTAGTTCCGAAGGAGAAAGACTTGAGAAAATTTTGGAAGTCCGAAAGAAGATGGGAATGCTGTTAACAAGGTACATATTTACACACTTCATAGTGACTTGATTAGTTTAGTACAAAATGTGCTGGATAGAACAATTGATGACATTGCAAGTATGGTAAATCACATGAATGTTAAACTCGATGTTATCCCTGTTAATATGGAGACATTGCTGGACAGGAAGCTTTATGCAATAGAAGGACTGATAAAGAAACTTGTGGTGAAGACAAAGTCCTGGATGAGAAATGCAGCACATTACTAAACTTGAAGCTTCAATTTAAAATATTGAAAACCTGATAAAGTCTGCTTCTAACCTGCCTTCAGGTATTGTTTTGGATGGGAAAAATAATAAATCAAGGTCTAGGCCACCGCCTAAGAAGACCAGCATACAAATACCCTATCATGTCATTGAAAGTGGGTAGTACAACGTCTGACATTGTCATGCTGAGATTAAAAGTATTCACGCAAAGTACTTGACTGCTCAACAATCTAGAATGCAATGTGATATGACTAATGAAGAAGCTTTAATTCCTATAACAGAGCGACTGGACAGTTTGAAGTTGAAACCATCATCATCAGTGACAATGAAGAAGGAAGAAGAACCTCAAACTATAGTCAAATGCAAGAAACAACTTTATGAAATTGATGAAGATGATTTGTCTCTCTCTCTGAGTGGAAATGGATAAAGGAACAAAACACAATGCTTCATGATTACTTGACAAACTCACTGTTCAAGGATAGGACATATGGATTATACAAGCAACATAAAAAGTATTTCTTGGGAAACAAGCAAATTTTATTCTTGCCCATTAGTGACATACAAATAGAGTCTGTCATAATCAAGCCAGCTTCTGGACTTAACGAATAACTGTTTAAACATAATCCTAGCAATTATTCGCAAGTTGCCCTGGAACAGTATAAACAACTTTTAAAACTTATGAGTGCTCATTTGAAGAATAATCATCCTACCAGCAATGAATATAAGGATAAAAGACATCAGAAGTTAAGCATTATTTCCCAGCTGTCCCCAGATGTAGGAGCTGCCATAGGTTCTGGTCTCGACCTACTAGGTAAGAAAATAAAAGATGGACGACGACCATAATACGTTTACTGGAATAATGTCAATGAAATTGCCGACAGACTACGTCTACTAGTTGCTTCTCAGCAATCAGGAAACAACTTTCATTCGAATGAAATATCTATCATAATAGAAGAACTGCGTGAAGATGGCTACATAGAATGAGTTGACAAAACATTGCTAGGGAGCTGCACAAACCTTCAAGGCGAAATTATCCTTGATGTAAAGTGCAGATGATTGGTTTACAAAACTTGTATCAAGCAGACTTGGTTGAAATAATTATTTATGCTCGTAAAAATAAAGGCTACAAGTACATGCTGGCTGTTATTGACTGCTACAGTGAATATGCATGGGCTGTGCTTGTAAAAACTAAGAGTGGCAAAGATGTAAGAAATGCAATGAACATTGTTTTAAATAACAAAGGTTCGCCCCAGAATCTACATACTGAAGAAGAATTCTACAAGTCATAATTTCGAGCAATGGTGTCAGGACATAAAATTGAGCATTACTCTGCTCACAGCGGTCTTAAGGCCAGTATCGTGGAAAGATTTAATCGTAATTTGAAGAATGAAATGTGGAAACAGTTTTCAGCACTAGGGAGCTACAAGTCGATGGATATATTGTCCAAGCTAGTGTCAAAATATAATCCTAAAGTACATCAAACCCCGAACATGAAGCCTTTTTATATCAAGGACAACTCTTTACTACAAACTGTATACAAAAATGAGAAGAAACTGGACCTGCACACACCTAAAGCAAAGATTGGAGACTATGTAAGAATATCAACATTGGAGGGAACATTCACTAAAGGCTTCATACCAAACTGGAGCACTGAAATATTTAAAGTGGTCAAGATTCGTCACTACGAACCAAGGACTCTATAATAGTAATGCTGTGATGACAAAGATATAATCAAACTGGTATAAGGTTTCGTAAGACTGTGAGATGGTAGGTACTAGTTAGAATACTGGTACATACAAACACAAGAATAAAAGTTTTGAACTAGTAACATTACTCGACATCTTTTAATGTTTGTTGTAGACATCCATATAGCGAATTTTATTTTTAGAGAACTGTAACATCAAATTTAAGTTACAATGACAGGAAAAAGAACTCGGTTTTTAGTATGTGTGGTTCGTCAAGATGCTAACATGTGATTACATTGTAGAGATCGACAAACATTATTACAGTAGAAGGATAGATACTAGGAACGAAAAGTTAATTAAAATTATATTCCGTACAAGGGATTTATATGCCACAATGTAAAACACAATTTTTCTCCAGGCACGTCAAATAACGTTTGAAAACATGTTATATGTGAGTACGAGTTTTTGACTTTTAGTATCTATAGTGTGAAAGTTGATTTTATATTCGTCATAAGTATAAATATATTTTAAAAAACAGCGACTATAATCAACGATAAAAAGCAATAAATTTGTCAAATTTTCGATCTCCGAACCAAGGACAAGTCATTGCCAGCGTACTTACTGATGGAATTTTTATTTCAGACGTGTATAGGCTTTACGAAATCGGATAATCACTCATGGGAAATATTAATATGTTATGGAAAATGCGTTTTTGTCTTTAAGTCGGCGGTATTTGTACTAATCGTCTGTGACGAGCACGATTCAAACTAGCCGAACATTAATTATATACATATAATTATCTTAAGAACGTTGCTTAGTACCAGATTTTTCCTTGTTAATATTTTTAGGAACTAGTATCGCAATTAAATTAATTGCATTGCATACGACTCCCTTTATGTATTGTAGTCCAAATTAATTATATATTTTAATAAAGTAGATTATTTCTACCTAATGCGCTTATAAAAGTTGTTTACTTAGCAACTGAACCAATCTTCCTTGGTAATTAGTATATTCGATAGCGAACTTTGTAACAATATAGCTTTGATTAAAAATAAATCATAAAACTGGTATAAGTTATCGTATGACTGCGAGCCGGTGATACTAGTTCGAATACTGGTACATAAAATGTCAGAGAAAAGTTTAAAAGTACCAACATTGCTCGACATTTTTTACTATATGCTATAGGCTTCCCTATGTCGAATTTTATTTCCAGGGAACTATAATATCAAAATTTAAGTTACAATGAAGGGGGAAAAAAGCGGTGGTCATATGTGTGGTTCGCCAAGATGCTAACATGTCTTTACATTGTAGAGAGCGACCAACAATATTACGGTAGAAGGATAGATACCAGGAACCAAAAGTATAATAAAATTATATTCAGTACAAGGGAACTATTATCTCGCGATGTACAACATGATGTTTCTTCAGGAAGGCGAAATAACTTTTGAAAATTGTTACATAGCTGTACGTATGAGCCTTCTAGTATTTATAGTGTGACATTTTATTTTATATCCGTCATAAGTGTACATATTTTTTAAAACAGCAACTATAATTAGTGATAAAAAGTAATAAAGTTGTACAGTTTTTGAGCTCCGAACCAAGGACGAAGTCATCGCGAGCGTACTTAATGATGGAATTCTTATTTCAGCTGTGTATAGGCTTTAGGAAATGGGAAAATCACTCATGGGAAATATTATTGTGTTACAGAAATACGGTTTGGTGTTAAAGTTGGTGGCATTTGTACTGATTGTCTGCGACGAGCATGGTTTTCCTGTCAGGTTTATTCTGGTCGAGTCATAAATGAGCAGAATATTACTAATATATTTAATTAGCTTAAGAACGATGCTTAAAGCATTAGGTAAAGCGACACCGGTATTTACATTACAGGCACCTGTCCTTCTGCGTAACTCTATCCAATAAGTACGGCAATAATAATAATAATAATAATAATAATAATAATAATAATAATAATAATACCTTCTTGCAGTTGGGCTTTCACCCGGTGGCAAGATCACATTCCCTACCTTCCCTTCAGACCTCTCCTGAACAAACCAACCCTGTCAACCCTCACCAGCTCCTCTCTAAGCACATTCCACTCCCTCACCGACCTCACCATCATTGACTGCCTACCCCTCTCCGTCCTCCTCCACACCCTCCGGATCTTAAGACTGTTGTTCCCTCTCCCTCCGTAATCACCCTTGATTAAATAGGAACCCAACATTCCCCATCCTCCCTCTCCCTTCACCACTCTGAACAACCTAACAAGCCTCTCCACCCTTCGCCTGTCCTTCAAAGTACTCCAACCCATTTCCTTCATCATCACATCCTCCTCTCCCTCCTGTCCTTGCCTTCTCCACCTGCCCTTCAGCCACCTAGCCGCCCTCCTCTGGACCTTCTCCAGTTCCTGCAGTTCCCCTTCCATGTAGGGATCCCACTCTGCCGCTGCATATTCCAGCATCGAGCGTACCATTGAGGTGTATGCCTTCTCCTTCACTCCACCACTGACTTCCTTCAGAACTCTTCCCAGCATTCCCAGGGTCCTTCTTCCCTTCGAAACCACTCTCTTCACCTGTACCCTCTACCCAAGGTCCTCCTGCAACATACCCCTTAGTACTTGTATTCTGCTACCTCCCCTATCTATATCTATATGTATTGGTTTGTACTAAGGACTGTATGTCACCACTACACACGCACCTGTATTAGTTTTCGCTTTTTTATGAATGTGTATAAAATATTACTGTAGCAGATACTCATATGTATCTGGAATATTGCGAAAAATTTACATTAAGAATATTTTTGTGCGGCCTGTCTATAATTAAAACACATGTATGCCTATTTCGTAAGTTTATACTACTAACAACAATCGATATACTTTTATCGGTCATACAGTAAATACCTACTTAATAATACTTAGATAACTAAAAATGTACACTGAGAGAAAGAATTTTTTCATTGTACTAAATATATTTGTTTGGGTGATGTTTGTTTCAGCCAAACAATATTTTGCTGGTAAGACCAAGCTTCGAGTCCTCCAAACAAATTTAGTTATTTCCCTCAACCAAATTATTCATTTAAACGTAATTTGTTTGTGCCAAATGTATATTTGGTTACTATAGGATGTCAAATAAATATTTTGTGTAAACAAACAACTTGTTACAACTTGTCAACAAAATAATATTGTTAGTTATGAGTGATGTGCTTTGAACCAACAATTTTTTTCGGTGGACTAAATGATTTTGTTGGCTAAACTAAATCCATTTGGTTGACTCGCGGAAGATGGCAGTCTGGCATGCGTGAGCGACAAGATGGCTAACACTGTATGCCTCAACATTCCAAACATAAGTTTGTGCGACAAGTAGGACATCTAAACTGTTAATCAGCATAATTAAACTATCATAATTTTAGCTATAACCATTTCAAAGTGATTAATTTGATCCATCACAAAAGAAAATGCTATGAACTTGAAAACCACCGCAGCTGCACGTCTCGATCTTTGTGCTGCGGTGCACGGCAATCATTTAGTAATATTATTTGACGCCGTTTACCTTTTCCTAGACGGAAAACAAATACCGTATGTTTGAAAATAAAACAGTACAATCGTAATTTAATATTAGACCCAACTATTGCTACACAAATAACAACTTCAATAACACAAAAGCAGTCGTAGCTCAGTTGGAGCCGACCCCCCATGGCTCGGTTGGACGCCGACCCTTCGTGGCTCAGCAGTATCGGGCGAGCGCTCGTCGCGTACACATCGCTCCGCGCGGCGTGTGTGTCTGTGTTACGTTGTAACCGCGGCGCGTGTTTTGTGTACTTTGTGAGTCTATTTTGTCGTAAAGTGAACATTATGCGTCAACATACCCTACGAATCACCTTTGAGACGAGACCTTCCGCGCTCGAGATTCACAATTGGATTGATACGACGCTACACCTACATGAAGACCAAATTGAAGCCATTCAACTTGACGGCCGACAAAACTGCCTGTTTCTGAAGCTGATTTCCGAACAC
>PNEQ01114064.1:0-18964 GCA_003012365.1 Medauroidea extradentata
AGCTTTCTCTCTTTTCCGCTTGTAATTTCGTACCATTTTTTTATGATTTGCCTTCAAATGTAAACACTTCTCACCTACAGGGACAAATTTTACTTGGCAGTTACGTGTTAGTTTCTGCTTCTATTTGGCTGTACCTGTAACAGAAATGTAACCTTAGGCCTCTGCTTGCTACACACCTTTACATGTTAGTTTGTTAGTGTGTACATACCTACCTACAAAATCAGTAACCAAACAAAACGGGGCATTTGTGGCAGGAATGCCACATTAACCCCACAGTGTGTGCCACATTTACCCCTTGGTGTAACAATTATGAGACTTTTTAGTAAACCTACATAACAAATATCAAACTAGGAGAGAATATATTTTTAAAAAATTGTCAAGCAGCCTGAAGCTAATATTTTAAGATGCTATTGTTAAAAACATATACATTTTCAATTTAACAGAAACAGAAAATTAACTTTAAAGTCATGTTGCTCACCAGCACTTTCAAATTTAGTAATGATTGGGGATATGCAACCAAAACGTCCAAAATAATAGGAACTCATAAACACATTTATAAAGATATATAGAAGAGAGATGGAGGTAAAAGTTGCAGTATGTAAAAACATTTTCTTTCAAGACCATCCGCCATATTGGATCTGTTGCCACAATAACCCCATGCCACAATTGCCTCGGTTCACCCTACTCAAAAATGGACCTCACCATTGTTTTGTATCCCTTTTCTTTAACTTTCTTGTCTGTGCCCCTTGACACCCTTCCCAGTAGGGCCAGCGCTCTTCTATGTTTATTTGTAACACACTTCACTTGCTCACCCCATTTCATAGCACCCTGAAAAGGAAAGAAATGATCTAGAAGGAACACGAAATACTTTCAAAATAAACTAGGGTCATGTGGGTTTATTTTGAAATGAAAAATTGGACATTTATAGAAATTGTGTAGCATTCATGCTCAGCAATAAAATATAAATTATCTGTTAGGCTCGGGGGCTATTATGAAATGGCTCTGGGGCTATTGTGAAATGCTTCAATATCTCTGTTTATGTGGACCCTATAACCACGTGGGGCTAATATGAAATGAAACAGGCCTTCAAGTTTCAGCTGTAAAAATCTCAGTAAAATCAAGTCAGTACTTTTGAAGTTACTGAAGATAAAGTAAATACATGTTCTGAAACAAAAAAAAAAAAAAACAGTTTAGTAGAATAACATTCATAACAAATATAACTGCAATACATCAAAACAAATCACTGGAAAATTAATTTTGAAGAATTGTACACATACAAAATATTTTTTTAGCCTTACATCACTTGCCTAACAATAGGTAATAACTCAAAACTAAATGTCTGCAACATATAATTTTATAATTAATAATTTACACTCTCAAATGGGCTTCCGCCCGGTGGCAAGTCACCTGTTCCCTCCTAGTTCCCCAGCATTTCCAAAGCTATTCTGAACCCACCAACACTCCCCTTAGTCACCACGTCCTCACCAAAAACATTCCAATCCCTCACAGTCCTCAAAAGCATAGACTGTCTCCCCTCTTGGTCCTCCTCCGCACCCTCTGAAGCTTCAAGCCGTTGTCTCTCCTCCCTCTATACAGTCCCTTGGTCAACCTCTTACCCAGCCTGCTCCAACCTCCCTCCCCTCCATCATTCAACATCCTATACATCCTGACCAGTCTCTCCACCTTCCTCCTGTCCTTCAGGGGGCATCACCCCATATCCTTCATCATTAAGGATGGTCTGTAATTCTTTTCATCCTCTCCCACCTGCCCCTGCCTTCTCCACCTATGCATCACCCATCTTGCCGCCTTAAGTTGAACCTTCTCCAGCTCGCCCACCTCCACTCCCACATATGGGTCCCATACTGCAGCTGCGTACTCCAGCATAGGCCTAATCATAGAACTATATGCCTTCTCCTTTACCTCCCTACTTGCACCCTTCAAAACCCTTCCCATCATCCCCAAGGCCTTCCTTCCCTTAGAGACCACTCGCTGCACCTGCTTTGTCTACCCAAGGTCTTCCTGCAACATCACCCCTAAATATTTATACTCCTGGGCATCCCCTATATCCTGAGCACCCCATTTGTAAACTTTCTCCTCCCTATTCTTTTTCTTTGTGAAACGTACCACTTTTGTTTTTCCCACATTTATCTTCATTTTATTTATTACTGTCCATTCCCTTATTAGGTCAATATCCTCCTGCAGACTACTCTTACCTCCTATCTCACCATACAAGACCAAGTCATCTGCAAACATTCTTAGTGCGCTGCCCACATTTACCACCACATCGTTCCCCATTATGATAAATAGCACAGGCCCTGCCACACTTCCCTGAGGTATACCTGACATTACCTCCCCTTCATCTGACAATACCTCCCCCACTAACACCCTCTGTGTTCTCCCACTCAAAAAGTCCCAAAACCAGTCAACCACCCTCGTATCACCATCGAGCTCATCCACCTTCTTCAGCAACACCCCATGGGGCACCTTGTCAAACGCCTTTTCAAAGTCAATGAAACAGGCATCGACCTGCCTCCCTTCGTCCACTACCTGTACCAAATCCTCGAGCAACCCTGCCAGTTGGGTCTCACAGGAGAAGCCTCTCCTGAACCCATGCTGGCAGTCATGAAGCCAATCTTTCTCCCTCATCACACCTAACACATACCGAACTAACAACCTCTCCATCACCTTCCCCACATTTGATTTGAGGCTAACCAGCTTGTAACTTCCTGGTTTGCCCTTATCTTCCCCCTGTTTTAACACTGGAACAACGATCGCCTCATTCCAACCCCTCAGTAACTTGCCTGCTTCTAAGGATCTTGTAAACAACAGCGCAAGATATCGACATAACTCATTTCCACCAAATTTGAGTGTACCATTACCTACGCCGTCTGGTCCTACTACTTTTCTGCATTTCAAACCTTTAATTATAATTCTTATGTCCCTCTCCCTTATCTGCAGCTTACATTCTGACCTATAGTCTCTACCATTTCCCCTGTTCCACTCATCCTTAGCCTCATACACCGATAAATATTGCTTCTGTAACATCTCAGCCGTTTCCTTATCATTAGTTGCCCGTTTTCCATCCTTGTCTTTCAGCACTGGGATTTGTTCCCCACCTTTTACCTTTTTCATGTACCCATACAATTTCTGCCACTTACCCACCTCAGCCTCTACCATCATATTTGATAAATACTCATTCCTATCTCCCGCAATTTTATCTCCCAACTCCTTTCTCATTCGTTTCATATTTTCTCTACCCTCAAATGGTCCCTGTTTTTTACACTTGGCATGCAACTGTCTACATTTCCTCTTCAATCTTTTAATTTCCTTTCCATAGTACACTGGGTTCCCACTCTTTCTTATAACCCTACTAGGAACAAATTTAGTTAACATCTCCTGAATAATTTCCACAAGTCCTTCCCATAAGCAGTCTATATTGATCTCCCTTGACCACTCAACAAAGTTTTCCTTCAAGAAAAATTCAGCCCCCTTCTTATCTCCTCTACCATACTGCCATACCTTTCTAGTTACAGTATTCCATGCTTTAGAACTCCCCAGTGCTAATTCCACCATTGGAACATCGTGATCACTGATCCCCTCCATAATATCTACACCTACCACAGCTTCCTCTGGTCTAACCAAAACTACATCCAACAATGAATCTGCACCTGCCCCAGTCCACCGTGTAGAACCATCTACTACCTGCACAAGACCCCTGTTTACAAGCTGTGTTGCCATTCTCTGTGCACTTTCACCCATTTCCTCAGGACCCTCTACCCACTGCACTCCTGGCATGTTCAGGTCCCCTGCTACAACTACGCATTGTCTCTCTCTTAACCGATCCAATCTTTCCCTTATCTCATCCAATACCTGCCAGCCCGGGCCTGGAGTCCTATAAGCAGCTAATAGAGTAAAAGTTTTATTTTGTCCACGTATCTCTATTTCCATTACTTCCACATCCTCACTTACCCATTCCACTGTCCCTAACAGCCCTTCCCTCAAACATACCATTATTCCCCCACCTCTTCCATCCCTGTCTCTTCTGAAAGTCATAAAAACTTCCTGGCCACATTCACTGTCAAGAACTTGTTCACCCAGCCAAGTCTCAACTGCTATCACTATATCTGCACCATATGCTTCTACCATCGCCCAAAATTTATCCAGCTTCCTATAAATGCTCTGGCAATTGACAACCACTATTTTTAATTTGTTTACTTGCTTATTTAATTTCTTCTGATCTTGAACTCCTTCCCAATCTTCCCTCCCCCCCACAAGCCTGCTTTTACCTCCCTCACTACTTCCCTTCCTGTTATTCCCTTTTTCCAACTGCTATACCTGACCCCTCCTCCCTGCCCTGCCTCTCTCCAGACACCCCACTATCTCCCTACCTAAGAGCTCCCCCAGCACCTTCTTACCGTCATCATTAAGATGCACTTGATCCCTAGCCAAGTATTCACTGCCTACCCACTTCCTACTATCAATGAAAGAGACATCACATTCCCTACACACCCTTTCATATAGCTCACCTACAGACACTGCCTTACTGTAGCTAATAATACCCTTCCTAACCAATACCCCACTGACCAACACTCTTGCCACTGGAAACTTCTCCTGTATCTTCCCCAACAGCCCTTTCAAGTCCTTCTCTACCTTAGGACCCACATCTCTATACGCAACATTATTTCCCCCCACCTTGACGACAACCACCTTCACAGAGTTACTTCCCCTCATACAACTTACCCTTTCTCCTAACTCCCTGATCTTTGCCCTTCCAAATGCCACTTTATAAGTTTGCCCCCACTTGACTCCACTTATTTCTACTCCCTTTAACATTGAACTGCTTAGCACAACCACCTCAGGCTCCCTTCTACTAAACACTTTCCTCAGTTCTACTTCTGGTTTCTCACCTACAACACACTCTCTCTCTCTGTACTTATTACTGAGACTGTTCCTTTTTTATATTGCTACTAAGTTGATTAACACGTCACTTTTATAAATAAATATTTTCCAACCTATGCATAAAAGTTACCGAATGTTCATCCTTAGTATAATTCACTCCGTGTATGCCTTGTTAAAAAACTTTAACAGAAAAAAGTTTATAGATTTTTAAAAAATACATATTTTCCAACCCTGGTATTTTATGAAGGCCTATACCTGCATGTCTATTTACACTCAAATACATCAACAATTTTTTTCAAAAACATAACGAATGCAATTTCCAACCATTGCAATATTAGGTGTTGGTAGTTTACCAATCAGATCACTATCTTTCACAACAGAAATGTCACTCTTGTTTTTTCTAAATGTTTTTTTATCTTCTCCAGCATTCAGAGCCATCACTTCAATGTCACCATCTTCCAAGATGGTGACAATAGTCACAAGATAAGTGTGACAGACCTTGAACCACCCTTACATTTGCACAAGTAAAAGTCACCAGGTTTGACGTCTGAAATATTTTCAAGGTCAACAAAATCTTCTGCTGATGGTTCCAGCAATTCACTTTCAATATCTGCATCACTGTTGTTACCAGTGAACGTTTCAAAATCCCCACCAATATCATCTTCAGATTCACACACAGGATGTTTTGGCCCAAATACATTTGTTTTTCTTACTTTCTTTATGGGCTCTTTTGATTTCATTTTCCCTTTCATTTCTGCCACAAACTCTTCTGACGTTATGACTTTAGCATCTGGAGCAACTTTCCTACGACACTGTTTCGAGGTTTCTGTTCTTTTTATTTTGTTTAACAGAAGTGTCTCAAATGACTGCTGAGGAGATGTTACAGCACAGGTCAGCACTGCAGGTGTTGTTGAATTTTGAACTGATGACCCACTTACACAATTTTCACCTGAGTTGTCAAAGCCATCATCATGTCCAGATTGTTCACTTTTCAATTATCTGTCATATTTGTCCGGGTCAAATCTTGAAACTGGATATTTAGTTCTGTCCAAAGGATAGATCCCAGTGTTTTTTAATCCTGAAATGTTTTCTACATGCAGACCATCATTCCAGACCTTACACAATAAATCAACAAATTCATTTTTCTTCAACTTCCGTTGGTTATTTCGCACCCATTCTGTCAGTTTTTGGTCCCACAAATATTTCAGTGTTTTAAAACAGGTTCTATCCAACGGTTGTAGGAGATCTGTTGTGTGAGCGGGCAATTTGATTGTAATATTATTTTTCATTGCAATCAGAACTGTGCCTAAATCAAGATGTGTTAGGTGGCCATCTACAATTAACAGCAGTGGACACTCCTCAACTGCAACACAAAACTTTTTAAACCATTCTTGAAATACGACACTGGTCATCCAACCATTATCGGAGCATGCGTAAAATGTTCCTGGAATGTCCTTCTCTCCCTTCCATGTTGACCAGAGGTTGGCTGCCTGAATAATCACCAGAGGGGTTAGAGCTTTACCATCAGCTGAACCACAAGCCAATACTGAAATGTTTTCCCTTCCTGAACCTTCTGTGTGTCTGTGGGCTTTTTGTCCTATGATTGAAATTAATTTTGTCTTGGAAGAATCTGCAGAAAAACTAGTTTTATCCAAGAAAATATGGCTAGGTTTGTCCTGAATTCCTAGACTTGTCATTTGTTGTTCCACCAAATCATAAAATTTATAAATAATGAATGGATCTCCTGTTGCAGTCCTCCTAGATTTTTCCAAAGCTTCTAAATTCTTTAGACTGAGTCTGTTCCCTTTGCAGAAGCTGATGAACCAATCAGAGCCAGGATGATTGTTTTTAAATGGGGTTTTGATATCATTGGCTTCGACATACTCTTTAACAACACCAAGTACTACGTCACTTTTGCTGAGAGCAAATCCCCATTTTGCCATTGTTTTTAGATGCTCAGCCAATTTATGTTCATCATCACTAGATAGTGCAGTTGGGTGACCTGCCTTTAGAATTTTTTTAGGCCTACCCTTATCATGACAAATAGCAGCTAGTCCTGTAGAATTAGACTTAGGTCCATCTTCCACAGTTGCAAGACTAGCCATCTCGACATTAGACATACCTTGTTCTGATCTTCTTGCCAAATAATTCACATCTGTGCTGCAGCCTGGTATCTCTTCCAGTGGGACTTGGCAAACAGGCCTATTTGTATTGTTTAGTACTGTTGAGAATTGACCTAATTCTGCAGGTGTTTCTGACCTAGAGCCTTCTCCAAAACTACGGAAACTTAGGCCAGAAGCTTCTTCCTTTTTTTTTTGTTTTGCTACTGCCCTAAAAATATATGTTTTTCAATTTTTAATAAGTTGGCTACATCAGCAAAGCCTTTTCCTTCTCGTCTTACTAAATATATACCGTGCAACACATCCTTTTCTTTGTATGTTTTTCTGGTACCTTTTGGTTTGTAATTTCTCACCATCTTGAACACATTAGTCCTTAATTTGCACAAAACAATCTCACATGCTTCTGATTTTATAAACTACTGCAACCAAACAACAAAGTAAATGGCAGTAAACAAGCTAAGATCAGTGTAACCAACCTAACAATAGATAGGCCTTCTGATTATCCAAGGAGGAAGAAGGGAAAACAAAGAGAAAATGTATTAACAAAGTCCTTCCCTTTGGGTGTTTTTTCTTGCTGTTTCATAATAGCCCCTGAAGGGAATCTAAAAGACAATATAATATTAAAAAATTTATAACATTTTCCCTATTACATTCAAACATGTGATATTGTAAATTAATGTAAGGAGTTTTCCCTATGTTTTAAGACATTAAATAAAGTTAAGGGTTATTCTTATCAAAGTACCAGCAAAAGTTGTGAATGCTGAGTAAAAAGATTTTCAGGCATAATGTGCTAACTCGGAGGATAATTTTTTGTTGTTCTATAAGTATTTTTGATTAAAAACAAATTTAATACTTACAAACTAACTTAACAAGGAGATTAAAAATTTTTTTTTTTTTAGGAACATTTTTGACAGTTCATTTTTTTCCATTTCAGAATAGCCCCACTTTTTGGTCTGTTTCATATTAGCCCCACTTGACCCTATATCTAAAGAGAATTTGAAATGGGGCCTAGGAGTGCAAAGTAGAAATTTTTCACATCCGCCTAGGGCCTACGTCTACTTTTCGAAAACATCAACACGCAAAGGGAAGACATATTTTACCCTGCCACAAATACATTTTATAGGCCTAATGGGAATAGGGAGTTTACAAATTATATCTTAACATTTGACAACACACACATTTTCCACCATCGTAAAAATATGTTTTTCTGAGCAGGTACTCTTCATATCCACAACTTCCACTTCCTCGTCATTGCGGAATATGTTTCGTGCCACACAGACATAACGATAAGATGTACAAACAAATCCACTCTACTACTGACCCAATCTTCAGATTCTGTTTCACTGGGTAGACCTACGATCTGTGTCTGGGAGGCTGTTGGAGCTTATTTTGCCGATTCCTATTTTTAAAAATGTTAGGCCTTTCTAGTGTAGGGTTTTTTGTAGTAAATTTGGAAATTAACTACGTATTCCTCTGTTGTAACCACACAGCTGTTACAGTCTATACGTTTGCGTTTTTGTGGAGGTAGATTACTTCTTAACCTTCTCTAGAAGCAACATCTCAAAAGTTGTTTTTATTTGTGGGCTTGGTCAATTACTGCAACTAGCTTCTGGTAAGTTGTCTACACTTGCAGAACTTGATGGCCTACTCGCAATACTCGCTTCTTGCAGAAACAGACAGCTTACTTATGCTGGCTTCAGGTAAGCTGTTAATGGTGGAAGACTATCCATATTTACTTCAAGAAGGTCAAAGCTATCGGTTGTTGCAGCACTGGGATTTATGTAGTTTGCTCTAGGAAAGCTGTTAAAAGTTTTCCTACATGTCGGAAGTCTCCTGCTATTTGTATCAGCTGCAATGCCTGTGGTAGATACACTACTTGAAGATTGTTACAGTAATTTGTACTCATTATGATTGATGTTTGTGTGTTTCATAAATGTATCTATTTTGTTACGATCGAGTCTGTAGGTATTGTATATTTGGTTTTATCAATAGGATAAATAGCTACCTGTGGACATGAAGCCTTTTTGCATGCACAGTGGTGTAATTCTGGAATGCTGTATGCCACAACCATATCTGACAATTCTGAACTGGTTATTTTCCTCTGGTTTGAACGTTGCCATTCATACAGGATACTGTTCATTTATCCTTTAATGGTTGGAAACAGGCCTTGTCAAGTGGTTGCAAAGTCTCTGTGGTGTGTGGTGGTAGTTTAAATATTGTAACATTCTGGCAATATACAATACTTCAAAGTCTCAATGTGAAACATGACCGTCTAAAATTACCAATAAGGGTCGTTGCTGCACAGCGTCAAAGAATTTCATGAAAAAACTGTGGAAGTCTTGTATCCCTTTAAAGGGGCAGCATACGTAGTACCTGGAAAGTCTACTGTACCTTTCCATGTGGACCAAAGATTTTGTTCTTCAAATATAAATAATGGTGGAAGCAACCTACCAGCCGCAGCACAGCATGCCAGCACACTGGTATTGTCCTTCCCACTGCCAGCAATGTATGGTGTGCTTTTTTTTCTGTCCCTTTCCTGTCACACAGACTATTCTCGTAGGGTCACATGGCAGATATGTCTTGTTTGTTTTATTGCATCTATAAGATCTTTTCAATACACAATAGTACAAAGATATTGGACAAGTCATGAAGATTACATAATAAATAGAAAACTTATACATTTACGATTTCACACTGCTAACTCAAATGGTAAAATGAATTAATGTTGAATCTTTGTCAGCTCCTTCTGTACACCAACTCTATAAATTCTTTGTTTTGGAAATCTGAAACAGAAAACAGGAAAGAGAAGCAGAAGAAAAAAGAAGAGATTTGTGCAGTGTGTGACAATATGTGGTCTTTCTAATGTTTATGATTCAAATATTCTTCCCATGGAGTAGAAAGCTTGTTTTTCAAGAAAATCCTTTAGCGGTTTGTAAAGAGTTTTGGATTTGAGGAGAACATTTCTTGAAGGTTTTTGGGAAGTTTATTAAAAAGGATGCTACCGGAGTAGGAAGGCCCTTTATTGTAAGAGTTTTAGATTTACAGAAGGCATGTGAACGTGCTTTTTTATTCTCGTGTTGTGCTTGTGGAATAGTTCATTTTTCTGGAAATTATTATTGTTTTTGGACATAAACGAGAGTATTGAATACATATATACACATGCATCTAAGTTCCGGATGTGATCTGGCTTATCTACAATACTAAGCCTCTCCATTTCTTTTTGTAGAAAGAATAAAATCCAAAAACAAAAAAGGGACGTTGCATTTCTCCTCGTGGTCTCCAGCTGCTTTAACTTCCGATAGCTAAGGTTGTTGCGTCTCATAAAATTACCCACCTAATCTTTCCCGGGTAGTTTAGTGGTTTTGTTGAAGGGTGTTACTATAAGATTTTGTTCAACATAATCTCTCACTGCTACTTTAATCTCTTTTTAGGTTAGAGCAAACCCCATTTGGCCAAGTCCCACAGATGGCTTGCTAATTCTTTTTCTTCTGCTATTGTTAAGGTTGTTTTTATTTTCGACCTCTTTGCTTTGGAACTAATGTTATCCTGTTATGCAGAAATGACTTCAATTTATTTTTCGGCTATCTCTCTTAATGATGTTTTCTTTTCTTTATATTCTTCAACTGCTCTCCTCACATCTTCTGTAATTTTTTTTTTTGGGATGTATTTTCTTGGCGCTTTGTAGGAATTTTGCCAGCATTACATGTGATTCATCTGTACACTAAGGACAGCATAACATGTAAGGTAACTACACACCATAACATAACCTACAAAACTACTTGTTTACAAAGCATGAAGTAGTGATCATGGTGCCTACAACAATCAAACAAAAAAAAATTTCCTTCACCATGTCCAATATTTACCCCACTTATCTACTTTTTAATTAGTATGTTAAAAACTGTATTTGTGAATTCTGTATGGCAGCTAAAATACTGGAATACGTAATATAACATTTGTACTCGGCCCCATATAAATTCTTGAATTTTATCACAAGAGGTTTACTCATAACCATAAAAGTTACTAAATTAGATCCGAAAGTTTTCGAGGTACAAGAACAAAGGGTTCAAACATAATTTTTTTTTACTACCGGTACTTAAAGATGGCAGAAAAAAATCAGTGCTGTGTGCTACCTAATGGATAAATGAATTGCCTGAGTCTGTTAATTTTTAAAAGTTCAATGTTTTTTAGGTATCCACTTTTTACCCCTCTGCACCCTACTCTAAAATCTGTTGACTGGAATTTTTTAAAAGTTTTGTATTCTTGCAATTTCAGGTGACATTTTTACATTTTTCATGGGTTTTTTTCCTCTGTTTTAGGTCAAAAGATTCTGTTGTGTGGTAAACTGTCTGGAATACTTACGGCAATGCGTGTGTAGGATCATTCCATGTCGAGTAGTGGTTCAAATTAAAAAAAAAACAAAAGTGACCATCTTCAATTTTGATAAAGTTTGGTGTATGTAAGACCCTTAGAGATATCTTGCACAAAATTTCAAAGTAAGTAAACTAAAATTTTCTTTGCGTACAACTAATTTTCATCATTGTATAAACATTTTTAATAATAAACTTCACCTGTAATACCAATAGTTTAGCCGCTACACAATGAGTAGTGATTCTTGATGTTTACCGCAATCTACGTTAGGCACGGGATATCTGAAATCTTGTGAGACACGTCGCAGCTTTATTGCTGTTTGGTGCTGAATGGTGGGGGGTGAAGAGAGGGAACCGGTAGGGTTGTCAACAACTGCATGTACGTAGAAGCTGAAAACATTGGTTACTCACTAGACTCCTTCACTGCTGCCTTCCAGCACATTGACACCTTCTAATTTGTCATTTGATGAATCTGTATTCTAGTCAGCTTCCATACTAGGTATCACTGTTACTGTTTAAAACCTCCTAGAGTTTCTACAATGGGATTGATAATGTCTGTCATAATACTCATTTTCAAGTTACTTGATATTTTCACAGTATGGTATCAGCCATCTACTACTATACTGTCAAACTCTTTTTCGCAGAGCCATTGCACATCGTTGAAATGGACACTTAGTTGTGACACTGGTTCCAAACAAATGTTTGTTTTGAAAGTTTAACATTGAAAACTATTTGGCATCCCAACGTATTTTTATAATTGCATTAAAATATTCAAATACTTTTGTTTAGGCCTAAATAATCTCAAACAAGAGTGTGGCAGGACTTCACGTAAGCTGTTGTCGGAGACAAATGAATTTAATACACGTCGTGAGAGAATAATTTGTCTTGTGACTTGTATAGAATGCATCCTAGAGAAATTATACCATAAGGGGCGGAGATAGGCAAGTTGATGACGTTATAATGTGTATAAGTAATATTAAAAATGTATTGACACGTTTTTGTAGGAAAATTTAAGAATTATTTATTTTCACAATAAGTGAAGGTAGGCAGAGGTTAAAAGAGGTAAGCCTATACAAATTCTGCTGCTAACATTACAATGTGCCTCTGCCCTACAATATTCTGTCCCTCTACGTTACAATTTCCTGCTCTACAATTTCCTGCTCTACAATTTCCTGCTCTACAATTTTCTGCCCTACAATTTTCTGCTCTAATATTTTCTGTCTCTCTGGCCTACGATTGTTAGTACTTCTGCCCTAAAATTTCAAATTCTCCTTTCCCTGCTTGATGATTTTTATGCCACTGTTCCATGATTTTTAGTGTCCTGGCCACACTTTTTTTATATTAGTTTACATTTTATTGTCAAAGAACTGATAAGCTATAGACAATGTTAAATAATTACATTAATAAAAAAGAATAAATCGTATAACATAATACAAAATAATTCTACCCTACTATTTTTGTGCCCTGCCCTAAAAGTTTCTCTACCTTTGCCCTGACCCTACATTTTTAGTTGTCCTACCCTACAATTTTCTATACCCCTATCTGAATATTGTACTCCTGCCCCACATTTTTAGTATTCCTACACTACAATTTTGTTCCCCTACCTTACAGTTTACTCTACCTGTACTGCATTGTTTGTAGTGTCAATGTCTTACATTTATAGTTCCCCTACCTTAGTTTTCTGTTTTTCTTCCCGATAATTTTTAATGTCCCTGCCTCTGCTCTATAATTGCCAATGCTCCTGCATTACTATTTTCTAATAATAAGTTCTTACACTCGCAATTGGGCCAACGCCCAGTTGCGAGCAGCCCCAACCCCACAGAACCAATTCTCTAGTCCCTTCCTAAACTATTTCACTCCCTCACCGTCCTCACCAGCATCGACTGTATACACCTCTCTGTTCCCCTCTACACCCTCTGCATTTTCTGTTGCCACCTTTACCCTTAAAAGATCCCTTAGTTAATTTACAGGCCAAATTTCTCCATTAATCATCTTATACAACCAGGCGAGTCGTGAGTCTTTCCACCCTCCTCTTGTATCCATCCCCAAATTATTTTGATCCCTACCCCGCAATTTCTCCAACCATAATTACCTTGCCTTCTGTCGCTTTTTTTTTTTTTTAACTAACTCGTAACTATAATATATCTTTTGGGAACAGGGTGAAGTAAAATTTATTAAACTAGGCCTACTATAAAAACTGTAAATTTGCGAATTTTGTTTTCCTATTTTCATGCTGGAAAAACTGGACAACACGATACTCTCTAATTTATGATGTATCCAAGATGGCATCGATGGCGACACTAACAACGTACAACCCACTCCCTCATACAACTACCTAACAGGGCATTGACAGGAATCGGGAGTTTTAGGGGGGGGGGGAACATAACCAAAATTATTTTTTTTCGGAATTGAGTTGTCAAGAGCCCTTCCCCTCAACTTTACATGGTGATGCCAACACGGGTATCGTGTTATACAATTGAGCAGACTGGGATAATTATGCATCACGATACCATTATGGAAGTAAAATTCTGCTGTGCTAGAGTTGCATCAAAGGTACGTGGAGGCTTTTCAGCTGGAACATCAAAATAATTTTCTTTGATTTCGACCCGTACAGTTAAGCCCTTCCGCTATACTATACATGCCAATACCAACATGGGTATTGTATTATATAATTGAGCGGACTGGCATAAGTATATATCACGATACAATCACTATAACATTTAATAATATTAATATATAATTCTTGCTGTTGGGCTCTCGCCCAGTGGCAAGCTTACATGTTTCTCCCACCAGACCTCTTCTGAACAACCCAACCCTCTCAACCTTTGCCAGCACCTCCCTCAGTACATTCCACTCCCTCGCCTACCTCTTTGACTGTCTACCCCTCTCTGTCCTCCAAACCCTCTGAATCTTGAAACTGTTGTTCCCTCTCCCTCTGTAATCACTTTTGATTAACACCTTTGCTGCTATGTGCATCACCGGTGATACACAACTATCCTACACAGTTTGCTAATGTAAAATGATGTATGCCACCTGTTTTAATACACTTTTTTTTTAAATGCAATCCATAACATTTCTATATTTTTTGACAATATGTATTCGTTTTTATATTATTTTATACTATCAGCAACATGTGTTCCAACGGTGATGCACACTGCACCCTATGCATATAGCATACGTGTGGTGCTATGTGCACCACCGGTGCATCACATACTGTATTGTACTGTATTTGTGTACACAGTACATATTTATTGTATAAAACATGTTCGAAATAACATTATTACTATTTTTTCATTACAAAGAAGCACAATAATATTATTACATCTGAATTCAAACATACAATTTTTTTATATGAGGCAGTAACAAAAAATTTTTCTTTCTTACTGCATATTTTCAGCGACTCACACTAAACCCAAAATAATATATTATAATAATGTCAAAATGCAGCACTACAAAGAAATAAAATAAGGAAACTACATTTGCAATATAGTGTACATATTTTATAAGACGGTAATAATTCAAAATATTTTTCTTTACACACTCCGTATTTTTCACTAACACACTCGTAACGTAAGAAATAATATTTTCAGCAGTTTTCACACAATGTTGAAATACAAAAACGAGTCCTAGTATGAATGGTGTTCTTAATGCAATATAATAATTAAAAATATTTCTCCATCAGACACACTAAAAACAAAATATTTTGTGCAATTTTTTTTCCAGTATGTAGCATTACAAAGAAGCACGAGATAATCACATTTTTATTCTACTATACAGTTTTCATTATAAAACATAGTAACAATGCAATACAAGTTTCTTCCACGCATTCCGTGTTTATTATTGACACTTTAAAAACATGAGATTCAATCACCATAATCAAATTCTGGTGTTAATATTTTTGCACAAGACAGTAAAAGAACAAAATATATTTCTCCATGCACACACACTGCATGTTTTTCACTAACATTCTCTAACCCCAAACAAAATTCTTTCCTGTTTTCATAATTTAGCTAAACAAAAAACATAATGAAATAACATTTGAACTCCAAACCACAAAAAATATTTTGCATACTAAGATTGCAACAAAACGTGACTAAATTATTTCCCATTATGTATGCTTTTCATTGAAACACTGCAAACACATAAATGGATTATTGGGGCAATCTTCACAAAATGTGGCAATTTGTTTTGCATTATTCCACGCATCCTAGAGAGAGTGTGATTTCCTCAACATTTCGCAGCACCCAACACACCTACGTCTAACTTTACGCATGGGTCCCTCAGTACGTTGTAGTGTATGTTTCCTCTTTTTAGGTAGTTTTCTGTACGCTTTTTTGTGAGCCCTCTTCTAGTAATTTTTTTACAATGTATTCACGAAATTTAAGGATGTAACTTCGATTGCGTAAATTCATTGCATGTACTACCCATGCATTAAGGACAGCTGTTCCGACCAAAAATTCTATTGCCACCTTCCTATACCATTTTACTCCTTTCCGAAGACAAGAGTAGTAGGCTGTCATTTGGTCTCCAAAGTCTACACCTTTTTTATTCGCGTTGTAGTCAAACACACACTGAGGTTTTTTTTTTGTTTTTTTAATTCCATTCCATTTCTTGTCTTTCCCGTGTCAATCTTGTGTCGTGTGCTGGAATAGTATTTATCATCAAAACTTGTGTCTTTTCCATCCTCTTTATAACTTTTATATCATATTTTTGCATCCCAACAACCTCTCCTTTCAACTTTTGCTTTGCTACTTCTTTAGATAAATGTTTCCTGTTAGAGCGTAATGTACCACATAGCAGTGTCTTCTGTTGCAGTAAGTTCTGTGCTTTAAAAGTTGTCAGCAATTACTGCCCTGCCTGTGCCTTACAACCCAGTCATTAATTCCAGCACAACATATTCTGCATTACCTGTACGTGAGTTAGTGTCTTGATTTACCGGTGTAAATTAGAATTTTCCAAGTATAGCCACTTTTTGTGCAGGCTTTGTAGAGTTTTAACACCATATGGATGGGTTTTAACACCATATGGACAGGTTTTGTTAGGGATGTATTGCCTAAAAACAAGTCTTACATGCCAAAGATCCATGCTCTCATCTATAACAATCTCATTACCAGGTGTTATGACTTTGGAAAAAATTGATGTTCAATTTGTCTAAAAGTGGCCAAATACGATGTAAAACGATCTTCATTAGACAGTGGATTTTCAGTGTCAGCAAAATGCCACATCTTTAGAAGCAACAGAAATCTGTCTCGAGTCATGCGGACTTGATGAGAGGAATGCCATAAAGCTCACTGTTCGACCAGTAAAGATTAAACTTTGTTAACCTGACCAGACCCATGCAAATCAGTATTGCAACAAAACATTTCATTTCTTCTAAGTTTGTATCTACCCACTTCAAGAGTCTTGATTTAGGTTTCAATGAAGCAGACTTGGTAATGTGTGCTGCATATTTATTTGTCTCTTCGACCATCATTTGCCATATGTCAGGGGTTACAAATAAGGTATAAATACTATAGGGATCTTCTTGACCCGGACCAATATCAATTTGTAAGCGTGTTTCTTCTTCGTACAAAGGGAAATCTGACTCGAAAGACAACACTGGGCCCTGTGACTGAATTGGATTTTCCTCGGAACTGTTTGGCTCTTCTGATGACCTGTCGTTTTCTATAGGTGTGTCCTCAATGGATGTATCAGTTTTATCACTATCACTTTCATCACTAAAAGATACAACATAGTCATTACTTCAGAAGAGAAGTCAGTGTCTGTGTCATCTGTTTCGTTATTGTAACACTGAATGGCACTTGTTTACTATTTGTCTTGTTATTTGAGAGACAAAGTTAAAAACATGTGCCTTTGATGTGTTTAACTCCATTTCCTGAGGGAAAAAAATTGAAGCTAACATATTTCATTACATATGAAATGAGCTATATATAATGTTGTGTTCATATGTAAATGGCTTAAAAGCAGTGTGTATAAATCCACATATGTGTGCATGCGCACACACACGTACCCTACATATACACACAAACATGTCTGCATAGAATGCTATATACATGTGTAAAGTATGTACATAAACACCTTTATAATATGTACAGCATGTGAATGCAGGATGAAATTGAACACAAAAATATCAGCGGCCAAACATTGAATGTTGACATTATTCATGCACGTATTTGGCGACACAGCATAGAATTTAGTCCCTTCTTGCAGTACACATCCAGGTCTTTTTTTTTTTTTTTAGTATGTTAAGTAGAATAAAAAATTGTTTGGGCTGCCTGAGATTTGAACTCGCATCTATTCTATGATGACGAGAACAGGGGTAAAATTATATCTCTGGAGCGTAAAAGGAGTTGTGGCAGTGCTTTGTCCCCACATTGCGCAGAAAAGTAGCATAGTGTGATAATTTACCACTAATATATTTTGTCTCCATTTTTGTCCAGTATTCACAAGGTGTACTTATGGCAGTTTCTGGACACCTTGCATATACATACACTACATGACTTTGCTGTAATTTTCCACAAAAGTTGGCCACGCGAAAATAATAAAAGGTTAATGCCTGAGTTCGTGAAATAAAGGAGGATGGGAGTAAAAAATATTTTATAAATTTGGCAATAATGAGGTGTAGGACTAAATCAGTAAAATATTTATTTAAAAAAAATAATTCATTCGGAAATATCAAACAGTTACTGTCACTGTAATTCAAATGACAAATAATTACCATTAAATACTGTGAATGTCATCAAAATTTTAAATTTCAAAAGAAACACTTAAACTTTTTTCAGTTTTTTTCCCAATTGGAAACAAAAATATTTCCTTCCCCTTTAGCATGTTGACAAGTTGGGCAAATTCGACACACCTCTTAGCAATAAAGATAACTTGGCATGGTGTTGTAAAAGTCAATTATACAATGACATATTCTTAACAAAAAATAGATATTTTTACTATATTTATCAAGAAACAGTATTAAATTGTTTATCTTTAGTGTATTAAATAACCTCAATTTTTATAATACTGTTTTCATACTATCTTCAATGAAATATTAAGATCCCCAGAAAGAGCAATGCTCAAGGGGATTAAATATAATATGTAAGATTTTGTTAGATGTAATAAGAAACAATGTAAAATGTAAATGTAAAAAAAAAATTAATTAGATAATAATAAAATAATAACGTTTAAAAAAATTTCAAACATGTGTAGGACATACAACGTACAACTTATAAGCATGTAGCTGATGTAATGAAATTTCATAATATAGTAGACAATTGCCAACTTAATGATATACTGCAACCAAACACACATCTCAACTAATATAAATGATCATACATCATAACAAAATGTTGTTTAACATTTTACCGCCATTAAAACTAGCATTTATCACGGGTGACGCACACTGAGTGGGCTGCAGCTAGTTCAACATATATGCGAATCATAGCGCCACTTGCCAGGGGAAGCTAGTGTCCGTTGCTGCGATCTAGTCAAGAGAAAGAGAAACCATCTGTATCACCGGTGATGCACAGTGCGCTGTCATATCGTGCGGCACCGGAGATGCATAGTGCGCTGTCATATCGTGCGGCACCG
>PNEQ01114065.1:0-18980 GCA_003012365.1 Medauroidea extradentata
CTTCCATGTCCCTAATATATATTTTGGGTAGTCGCGCATGTCGTTGGTCGTCTATTTATTCATAATAGTTGACAACTTCATCCATGTGCCACATGAATTCGTTAAAATTCCTCGCCATTTTTCATAACTGGTCTCTAGAGAACAGCTGGTGATTCGCCGAATGAGGTCTGGCCGTCATTCACCTGCAATCTCCCAAAAAAGTGGAAACTTAGTGGCGAATGGTTGTTCGCCGGCTATCCGCCGCTCTCTGAAATTGGTCTAGATAATGTGCAAAACACCAGATTTGGGTGGAGGGAGATTGGTTGTACTTCGAAAGAAGTTTATAATTACCGGCCTAAACCCCTGACTAAGAACTACTAACAAATCGTATTCAGAAGCACTTTTGTTGTAACTTTAGACCACGATTAGCAGTGATTAACTAACTAGTCACAGTTTAAGACACGTGAAAGGTTTGGCAACATCGCAAAACTGCCCGTTGCCATGACGATTAGTCAAGCGTCGTATTCTCATTCCATCGTCCGCTGAAGTATTTTTGGTTATGTTGCTTCTGAATTGTAAATTTCATTACGTGTAACAGCTGCAGCGTCAAAATACAATATGCAGTAATGGAGAAGACTTCGGAACCGAAAAGACAAACTAATTTTGCATTTAAATTGTTTTAGAATGTGTTAACATCGTAAAATATAACACGTTATGGTAAAATAAATCCTAAAAGGCAAGATAATTTATATTACCTAATTAGAACGTTTTCTGGCATTGTTCTGTAAATACTATAAACTGCTAGGATATAATTTAAGAAAACGGCATTCTCTGCTGTTTTTTTACATTTTTCGAATTGCCATAAAATACACGTCGTGTTCAATTAAACGATAAGATGCCGCCATATTTGTTCCAAACCTGGCAAATGTTCAGGTTAATCACACCTTAAACTAGTCACCCGCCTTTAACTTAAACCATGACTAGTTAAACCCATACTAAAATAGTCGCCTCTAATTGCGCTTCCTGAATACGGAAAATCGCAAGTAGGCCTAGTGACTAAATATGGCGATTTAAACCATGACTAAAATTGTTTCTGAATACAGCCCACAGTGATTATTTTAATATCTGTGTTCGTTATTAAAGTTATAGTAAGGTTAGCAGTATCGAGTTGTCTGCACATTTATTTACCGATAGATCAAGAAGAAAAATTGTAGTGAAGTAACCTCTCAAATTTTGTAGGAATAAATTTTGGCTGTTTTGGAGTACGTATGGTTAAAGAATTTCGTGTTTCAAGTTATTTGTTGCCACAAATGTTTTGCACTGTAAATGTGGTGTGTTCCAGTTGTTGGAGCATAAACAATTCACACTCGTTGGGGGCAAGAATCACGTGACTATTGCATATTTTCAGTTTTCGGGGCACATCGGGTGTGGCCCCGGAGCAGTCAATTGGAATACGCCATTAAACTAACATAACCTAATCTAACAAAAAGATTACGGAGGACTACTTATGTCTGTAGGAACATTTTTCATAATAAACTATGTCTAAAATCAATAGTTTGGCCAGTACACGAGTAGTGATACAGTACTTAATATCCTTTTTTTTTTTGTGAAGCTGAACACTATTTATCAACATAACTTTACTTTGCAGAAATTTACAAAGCAACAAGGTCCTGGGAATATTCAAATACAACAACTTTCACTAATGTCAATTCACTTTCCACTTTTAAAATGCTGCTGTTGTGAAGTTATGGAGAGAAAAGCTCTCGATACCAGAATTAAAAGCATTAATAAAGTTATCTAAAAACAGACATGTAATGCCTGGTCACTACACCACCACTCTTTGAATCCCAGAAACATACTGTAATGTGCACTTAGTGATTTTGAGAATCTTTGTTCAATGATTCGTCGAAACAAACTACAACTTTCTTCCCCTTCTAGCAATTAACTCATTTCATCCATGAAATACGACGCCAAGACCAAATATGATGTAAAAACTTATCTTATCTCGCTGTGACTGAAGTTTCTTTGCTGGCAGTTGGCAGTCGAATACAATTCACAATGTGCAGTCCAGCAGTCATTAGGTTTGTTCGGGCGCCCTGCGATTTCTGCCACTTCTGCGATTTTCCTGCCCTTTTCTTGCGATTTTTCAATATGAGCGTTCGTCTGGCCGGAAGTGTTTTTTTGATAGGCTGTTCGGGCGTCGAGTGCACTGCGATTTATCGCAGAAAGAGCAAGCCCTTTCTGCCCTTGCTGTTGACGAAGAGCAGAAAGCGCAGAGATCGAGGGCAGTAAAAGAGTGCGAAATTGGAATTTTGTTTACAAGTGTGTTTGAAGATTAAAGTTTGGTTGAACGGTATTTTCTAAAAATGTTTGGCTATCCTACGAAAAATGTGGGAAACATAGTAAATGATGATGATGATAATAATATAGTAAGTATTTATAGTTGACGGTAAGAAATAAAAATCCGGTATGATTTTGGTAATTTTGTTCTTTTGGTACAAGCTGTGTTTACTCCAAATAGATTTTACTAACTAGGCTATGATTATCTCAAACCTCGGGAATTTATATACAAGTTAAGTTAACCGGTCGGCCGGCGAGTCTTTGTAAAATCAAATAGCTAGAATATACTGATGCACATTTTTCTTGCTAGTAAACAGAGTGATTTTATTTATTAGTTTGCAACTTAATCCTAAAATGTCGTACTCGTAGAGGGAATCGAAGTGTAGCATGATCAGAGATACTCTTCAACGAAACGTTTTTTTAAGAGACTCGACTTTCAAAACTAATACCGCAGTAGATATGAAGAAAAATTTTTTGTAATGCGTCATGATATATAGGCCTAACATACACATATACCCAAATTAATAAATTTAAATTTAGTAGGTAGCAACTTGATTCTGTTTATTCATTTATTTACTTATATAATCATCATGAAATTAATATTCGTCGAAAACATTTTGCAGAAGAAATTCTTAAACGCCTGAAAATGCCATACTCCAGAAAATTTCTTCTCAAAATAACGATCAGCTGATTGACAAACAACACACTTCGTTTATTTTGGCGTTCGACTGGAGCAAGAAAATGGCAGTGCCATTTCTGCCCTTTCCTGCTCCTTACAATTCTCAACCTGCTCTCGGTCGCAGAAATCTCAGGTCACCCAAACAAACCTACTACGTTTTTTGTATTATTTTTAAAAACTGCTATTTAATAATTGGCCAAGTTTTGAACATATTGTTTTTAAATTTGAAAAATTGCTTAGTTTGCTTTTAGAACCATATAAAAGCTCTTAAAATAATATTTGTTTACATCACGTGATTACGAGAGTAACGCCTGATTGGTTGGAATTTTTCAGCAGTCGGCAGTCCAGCAGTCAGAGATAAAGTTTGACATCTCCGACTGCTGAACTGTGAACTGCTCGACTGCATATTGTGAATACACACATTTTAAGGTACATATTAATCTCTGACAGCTGACAGCGGACTGCCGACTGCTGACCAGGGGTGTTAGACGTACCAGGGTCCTAGAACATGTGCCAGTTTTCAGGGTGCTGTACCATGTACCAGGATACTTTCGTCCTGGTACGCAAAAGTACCAGGATTTCATAGTTTTGCATGCAATTGTAATAAAACGCAATATTAAACCGTATTTTCAGCAGAACCTTTCTACACAAAAAGGTTTTTTTTGTATGACAAAACTTTTCCTTAATTCTGAGCATGAATCTGCATTATCCAAGCTTTGCCAAGGGTTGGGCGTTGGCAACACTTACTTGCGTTCTCTTTAGCTAACATCTGTGGTAGACTTGAACCTTTGATTTTTTGTTAACTAGAAATATTCTTTGAATATTTTCAGTACTTATTTTCTCTTAAAATACTTAATACATGTTTTAATACTTCATATTTTTCGTGCCTGTAAGCATTTGCGAATTTTTTTTACCACGTACCAGGTTTTTGTTTGAAGTACCAGCTTTTTGTGGTGTCAGTACCAGGATTTTGGAGTTACCATCTAACACCCCTGCTGCTGACTGCGCATTGTGAAACAGGCCTAATCTGTAAACATCTTTGTACTATTCCGTATTGAAAAGATCTTACAAATGCAATAAATAAATAAAATAAACAAACAATTGTTTCACATGATACAGATTTGAAAAAAGCATCTAGGCTTACCTTCCCAGTTTTAACTCCCAGCCTTCTTAGGGTTTTCTGCCTTCAATGTGATGTGGGTCATAACGGAACGCCGGCCCATGTTGCTTAAAGAAAAATTAACATTGCACGAATTGCACCTTGCAGTTATCTACTGGATCTTCGCGATTCTAGTAATATGATCGGTTAACCAATACAGTATGTTTCTTCCTGTCATTACTCTTTTCCCTTAATTAATTACGTTGTGGAAATAACACTCATTGAACACACATTTCCAGATATACAATGCACTTAAATATTTTCATAAAAACACACGAGATCACGTATGCTGTAACTTTTTTAACAGACCTTTGTCACTCTGCACGAGCTAAAAAGTTCTGGCGTGTTCCTCCACGAGGTACGGTAGGATAAAATACTATTTGAATGTAAATCCACGGACTTCAGACATGATCAGAAGATATTAATTCTCGCACCATGCACCAACCATAGAAAAAATATTCGCGCCACGCCAAGTAAACAAAAAACCACCGACAACGATTAACGAACGTACCGTACCAGCATGCCGCATGGTAAGAACAAAAGCGAACTGAGAATCCCACGTTGCCAAGTCCACGCCTGCAATTTCTGCTACGAACTCTTGGGGAAATGACCACAACTGTTTAAAACCAACATTAACTAAAAATTCATTAAAATTTACGGCATTTTGCAAACAGTACGCAAGAAACCCTACGAGAGAGTAACTTTTTTACCACTGTGGAAACTTGAAAACCTCACAACACATTGTGAGAGACCGTGAGGTAAACCATTGGTCTGGCAACACTGACGGAAACCACTGGAAATTCTGCTACCAAAAAATTCGTATTTGAGACGAAAAACTGGTACTACACGTCAAATTCATTGTTTTTGTTCCACACAACGACCTAGAAATAGGTCGTTGGTTCCACACAACTACAATACCGGCACGAAAAGATATTATGGAACTGTAAAATTCGTATATGTACCATGAAAATGGTACGTTGTCTTCGTTGAATTGTTTGTTTACCAAATTTTTAAATACCAGGTTTTTTTAGAGAATTCGCTGACTTCTCCAGACGTCTTAAATTCCCTGACTTTTCCCGGTTTTCCCGGTCGCTCGCCACTCTGAACTGAATGGAGAAAATACAGTATGTGAAGACCTAGAACTATTGAAAATTTCATATGAGGATATTATCAAGAAAAGAAGTAAATTTAGAAACAATATTAAAAATAAGAAATCTGAAATAGAACCCAAAAATAAAACCGCAGGGAAAAGTTGGATAGAGGAAAGGAAGAAGGAACATAAGAATAAAGAGATTCTGGGAAGACAAAGCTATGTTTGGGTCGAGTTAAAACATTCTCCTGCAGGAGTAGAATCTGAAGGGGATGGGAGGAAATATTATGTGTGTGAGTGTGTGTGTGTGTAATAATGATACAGTAAATAATAATAATAATGCTCAGTAAACAGTATTTTATGTTAAAAGCAAAACTTTTGATGCATGCAGCTGATGACATATAGTCTGGCTCACACATAATAATTTCATTTTTTGACAGTTCTGAAGACTATCGTGTGTACAAATGTCTACAGGAAAATACTTTTAATTTCGATAAACTACATAGTTTGAGAGCCAGCTGAGGGTGTTTGTGCAAAAATCACTTCTGGCAGACGAAAACACTGCTAATTTCATGGAAGCAACTGTAAAAACAACGTTAACCCAACTGTCAAAAACCGTAATTCTTACATGAGATGGACTGTAACTAAAACAAAATATAGCTGACAGTTATTTTTGTACTACGTATTGAATTGAAAATGTAAGGAATTGACCTCGTTACTTTGTACTGACTCTATCACTTAGCCATATCTTGATGTGTTCTAACCCCTTCCCCCCTCAATAAAACCCATATTAGGGCAGTGTTTCTGTGTACATATTGTCCATGAGAGTAGACGGGTACTGCAGACAGACAGCAATGTGACTCTGCTGCCCTTTCTTTTATTTAGCACAAACACTGAACGCTAAACCAAATGTCACGTACTTCAGCCGTAAGATGTGGACACACTGAAGGGTGGTGTTTTGTTCTGTTTCAGACGTGCAGCTGTAATTGGTTCCCACATATAATGTTTTCCTAGTTATAAGGCTACTTTAATTTGGTCCCTAAAACTGTTTTATAGTAGGAAATTACTGTTATACAGTAGGTTTTTCCATTTATAAAGTAGACATTATTCGGGTCCCTCCATATAATTGTTGTATCAGGGTTCGAGGTACTGGATAACCATTGGTGCCCCAGCACCGCACTGGCTTCAGACTTCTCTTGACTTGCAAGAAGCCTGGGAACAAGTGGCCACGAGACGGCACAAACTTTTTGAACCTCACGCAAGCCTTTTTTTTACTACGCAGACTTGGGCAAGAGAATTTAAAACTCAGCAGCCAGCTAGGCATTTTGTAATAAGCAATCCCACAATCTTGCCAGCTTGAGACTTTGATTTGTCCCAGACCACATTGTGACTTCTGCTTGACTTTTCTTGCTAAGCCTAACCCATATGGTATATGTAACGTGTGTTAAACATTCGCCATGCTACTGCACTGTGATATCTGTTAAACCTAGTGCATTCCTGTTTACAATAAACACTGCAACTACCGACAGTGGAGTAGATAGTGTGTATTAGTCGTGGTGAGACGAAAATACCACAATTTGAGACCAGTTGAGCTGGTGTACACATTGAATCAACCAGACTCCAACCAAAATAGCACTTTATGAATGTCTGATGCACACCAGTGGAGGCATTTGTGAATTTCCGAACACTATACACTTCTATCATCTACAGTACTTAATGAATTCATGTATCTAAGAGTACCAGTAGGTTAAGTGATCTGATGTCTATCTTCACCAACTAATAGAACTGAATGACTCCTAAAATAATATTGAGTGTTATTTCTTCAGTGAGAGGCTATTTTATATAACTAATGTTTCATGAGCGAAACTTATATGTATTTCCAATAACAGCAGTCTCTGCCAGTAAGCCTATATTCGTTACTGGATTGTACCAAATATCGTAAAGGACAATACGGGAAACTCCAGTTTTTTAGCACTGTTAAAGTGCGAGACGTGTTACCGACGGCGTGTGCTGGAAACACTAGCAAAATTCACATTCATATGTCTCAATTTTCTATGGCGTTCATAAATTTACAGACTGAATTTCTCTTAGGTTAATGGTATGACAGAGTGTTTATTAATTTTTAAAATTTTAACTTATGAAAACAATATCAAACAAAGTATGTCTATATTCTAAAATCAGGATTACATTTCAATTTATACGTAACACATATATAAAACGAACTACCCATACAGCAATGTGCTACTGCACAAGGAACGACGCTCCTGTCGGCGTGTGCTGCAACCAAATAAAACGTCTCGTGTATTGTACCATCACTAACGTTAACAGGACAAGTAAACAAATCACAGTTTTCAAAATTACAGGGATGTGGTATTGTAGGCAAGGAAGGAAGAAATAACGAAGACTAAAGAAACAGTACCTGCTATAAAATATTTGCATTATTTTACAAACTATTTGAGGTTTTTACTAAAAACTAGTGATTCCACTAGAATCGAAATCAAACAGAATTCCTGGTTTTGGGATCGATATGACCAATTCTTTTTTTTTAAATGCCTGAGAACATAGTCTCACAGGTATCACTGACGTGTAAAAACGGCTAACTATTTGAGGTTTCTGATTGTGTTGCTGCTAATATAGCACACGAAAATGCAATTCTTAACTCCACTATCACAAAATCCAGACAACCACCAGGCCCCAACATTCAATAACTTTTCAATTTCCCACCACATTCTAGTTTGTCCCCAGGTCGCTAGGTGTGCTAGTTACCATTGTACCATCTGCCATACTGCAGTGTGCAATCACTCGCCACCCGAGGAAGCTGGCCTGGCCAGCGAAACGTCGCGATCGCACAACCACGCAAAAAATGTGTTTTCGTATGTTTTGTGTGTTCTCCAACCTGCAAGTACTGTTTCTGCTAGTACTTGTGCATCTCTATCTACGTTTTTATAATTGGTAGCTTAGCTGCCGTTTCCCTCCTTTTCTTTGTTTATTTGAGGTTTTTGGTTTTTTATACTTAATTCAAACAACTTTTACAGATTTTTGAACAAACTTTTATAATTTTTGTATGTTCAAGGGAGGCAGTACAATAGATATATCATAAATGCATACAGAACAAGGAATTGTCAAACCATCGTAGCTTTACATGGAACACGCAAAATGATGAATTAGTCGTCCTTGCATGTGCTGTATCTTTTATTTGGTGTCAACTGTGAGGAGAGTAAAGCCCTACTGTGCCATACTTTATTAGCAAACAAAAGCAACATTACAAATCACTTAAAATTAGTACTTAATAAATAAATCTATTCACAAACAAAACAATAACAAACTTTGAACAAGTACCATTTTATACATTTGAAACTACATAGTAACAAAGATATCTTTCAGTTACCATACACACTTCCTGCAGAAATTTCAGGCACTGAACAACTTAGCTTGTTAACTCACGACTTCCTGAAACGACAAACTTTTTAAAATTGTATTAGCACATAGTTGCACAATGCATACAACACGTTGCATCTACACATACCCTCATTTCCTGCTGTTTTCAGTACAAAGTATCACATTCTCTGTAGCAAAGTAGCAGGTTCTAGTCCAGTGACACTCATTTATTATCACTTGCTTCGTCTGTTTGCCATGATCACTTTGTAACAAGATAACCGGAAATATGACAGACAGCGTATTTTAAATCTCAACATTCATCATTATGTTAGTAGTTTTCACTTGACATTTTCTTACAAACAGGCATCAGTCCTGCCACAACTCGCTTACCCTTGCACCTTAATGGTATTTCTTGAATAATGCATCTCCGTCATCAGATCATGAAGAAAAAATTAAATTCAGTGAAACTTATTTCTCTGAATCATATGATGTGTTCTTGTGCAACTATCCACTAATGCAGTTTTATAAGTATGCATCAACATGTCTGAAAAAAAATTAAGTAAACATAAAAAGACTCTGTTTCAACATTTTTTTAGTTTACTGAAGTATTTTTGTGATGATGTACAAAATATGAAAACTAATGAGATCAAACCAAAATTCCCAGTAGGCACGACAATAACAACCCTAGAACATTTTTCTTTTGTGAAACACATAGTACTGTAGTATTTTATTAAATTTATTGGTAACTTGACTATAGACTACAACATTACAATTCTGAATACGGTACTTTCCCGACTCCATCATAACAATGTTGTTGCACGGTGTAAGCTTGTGGATTATGGTGAAGGCACTGTTATGTTACACATTTTGTATCCACACTGTGATCAATAACGAGATAACAGACATAGTCTCACGTCTTGATTGCCAAGTTTTACTTTGCACTTTTATTGTATGTACTCGACCCATTTTTCTTATTATTACTACTTTAGATTGTACAGTGTGAGGTAAAATTAGGACATCATGGGATAAAAGGGTCACCAGCTGAATCGACAATATAATTGTGACACAGAAAGTTTCATCTGTCATCATATTATGTTAGCTACCATGATAACACATAAGTGGTGGATGCTATATAACAAGGCTATTATCCGTTTTTTTCCCCCAAATACAGCAGCACATGGTGACAGATGTAACTTAACGTGTCAGCAAAGCATAGTCAATTCAGCTCGTGACCCGTTAACCAAGAGATGTTAAACTTTTGCCAAACCTGTACATCAGCCCAAAACATTTTTTTTAAAACATGGTCAAGACAAGGAACTAAAATAAATCTTGCCCTTACAGTTAATCTTCAAGTGTTGTACGCATACAAAGGAACCAGTTGGACGAGGACGTGTGTGTATGGTTCTAGGTACGAACAAAGAGGCAAGGCTTACAAGAGGTTGTGGAGGGGAAGACCAAGCAAGTTGCCACCACACGCAATGCGGCATGTCTGCACACGGACGTGAAGAGGAACAACACGACTACGGACTTATGTTGTGTTTACTGTCGCGTGGAGTAGCCACAGTTCAATACTTCACAAGTGCTTGGCGTCAACGCCAGCACATATCAAGACTTTCATTGCTTCATAATCATTGTAGTGTAACATCGGAACAGTACTGCGATTGCCTAAATATACTCATTTAGGTCAGCAGAATTACTTCATCTTTATATAATGTGTGAAGAGAGAGTTTTTTTTCCTGAAGAGCATACATATGCGTGGGTATGTTTCTATTATTTAAAACAAATACCTGAAAGCTCATTATAATTTTTCTTGGTGTTTATCTAAAGTTCTATTGTGAAAGTCTGATACTGTCTGGGGAAATCACAATTCACTCAACAAGAAATAGCTTTGCCTCCAGTAACAATTCACTTGTTTGAGAGGCCTACTTTAATAATGGATGATATAAAAATAGATCCATGAACTACAGACAGTAATAGGTTGCTGTCAACATGTTATCCATTCTCCAACATAACAAGCAACTCTGTTTTAAAGATATTACAAAAGTACTACACAATTACTATGTGAAAATATGTGGGTACAATTTTTTACTTCTCTTTACAATTTTACCTCACAATACAGTATTTGTACAACAATGAATACATCCAACTTTGGCTACTGACTAGAGTGTAAATCATTTCATAAATACAAACAACACATGACTTTACAATGTACTAGTCCCAGTGGACTTGTGTATATGTATGTATATGGCTAGTGTTGTATCTATATACATGTTTCAGTATATGTCTCCATTCTTGAGAATACACAATGAGTTAAAATTATGAACCTTGAAACGTCTCGGAGATCTTTTGCTAAGCATGCCTGTTAATCAGTTGAGTAATTAAATTCCATAGAATTGAAGGAAATTATTAGCAGCAAATCACTAGCTTGAGAGGTCTTAAGCCCCTGCCACAATGAACTTTTAACTGCCGTGCAGTGCCGTGCCGTGCTGGTGTGATTCTGGCTATCTGATTGGCTCACGTGATAATGACGTCACTGCCGTTCTGCTTGCCGGGATGTGCTATGCAGTGCCGTGCTGTGCCGCCAATTCCAGGCGAACTTTTAACTTTTTTGGCAACGGCAGGGGCGGCACTTACCGGCCAACACCGGCAGGGAGCGGCAAGGTGATTCCTATTGGTTGACTGATGTACGTCACAAAACGAGAGCCAATACCGTGACAGCGCACGGAGAAAAAATGTAAACAAACAAAAATAAGCTACTGCTCTGCCACCTATTGTGCGCAGAAGAACTGTACTCCAGCGGCAGGCACCGGCATTCATTGTGGCATACAAAGAGTAGAGAACCAGCTGGTCACCGTAGCGGCAGCGCGAGTGGCAAGTTACCAGCAGATGAACTTTTCACTGTGGCAGGGCCTTTAGTTATTTTGTTACCTTTCTTGGTACCATAACCTTTAAAATTTTAGGTAATGTAACACTGCAATGCTGATAATGAGACATACAAGAAATTGACCAATACATATGTTGCATACCTTTCTGCAAGTGTAAAGATAAAAAAATTGAGAGGCAGTACTCAGTTGAATTATTGGTTAAGTATCACAGTGGTGATATAACTATTGTGGTACACGTGTAACAGCTAAAAATTCATTGTCATTGTTTACATTACAGTATGTAAAATTAATGTATTTATGCATATATTTGTTATGTGTTTACTGTGAAGTTAAATCAGTACACCACTGACTGTGGTACTTTGGGAATTTTCTTTCGTTAAAGGAAACAGAAGTAAGAAATAGCTAGACTCCAATGTTGCCTCTTAAAAAAAATATATGTTTGACACATTAATAAAAATAATTCTGGACTAAACAGAGGTTAGTTATGACAAAATCCATATTGTGCACTCAGATGCATCTCTCCGTTGTATGCATGTGGCCCAGGATGTGTGGGTGGAGATAAAGAGAAGAATACAGTTCCGTAGACAGAGTGATGCAGATGTACGTGAGTAGATACGTGTTGTGTGGCTGCAGCGGTAGAACAGTCTGACAGGTGAGAAACAACACACGAGGAGCTAGTTTCATTCCCGGTCAGGTACTAAGTTGCGTCTCACAACGGCTGCTGCAACTAAGCTGGATTTATAACTTTTATTTCGTCACAAATGCAGGGCCACTTTGTGAGAATATGAGGCCCTAGCAACATAAATCTAAAGTTTGTCTCTTTTTTTAGATGCAGTGATAATGTGTGCTCTTATACTTTCCTGACGTGTTGCATTGTCACAACTCTGGCCTTGACAGTCCTGGCTATCAGCCACACTGTCTTTAAATGCACTATACACTTAAAGTAAATTTCACAGCAACCATCACTGTTTACGGGTAACTTAAAGAGGAGTGTTAGACAATATAATTGTATTTTCAGTTTTTGAGCCATAACATTTATTCAAATTGTATCATAAAATTTTTTTCTTCAACAAAGCATAGGATATATTCTTGGCAAACTAATTTACATAAATAATAATTGAATCTTTCATTAATGTGTCATGCTGAATCATTGCACGAGAATTCTTGAAAGTTAACCTATAAGTCTCTTGCAATGATTCTACATGACAAATTAATGAAATATTCCGTATTATATATGTCAAGCAGTTTACCAAGAACATATCCTATGCCTTGTTGAAGAGAAATTTTTGATACCGGTAATACAATTTGAATACATTTTATGGCTTAAAAACTGAAAATACAATAAAATTGTCTGACATTCCCCCTTAAGAAAGCCTGTTAATTATAAATTAATAACCATTTATAATTTTTATCTATAAAGTGAGACTCCCTAAAATGTGAGGCATGGAGCAAAAGCCCCTCTTCCCCCCTCCCCTCCACTCCTGATGTGCAGCCCTTCCTAATGCACAGTGGATGATACCTGAATCCAGCTAGTTGGAACAATGTAATTTTTCCAAATGTCATAGTAGAACCCCGATCTGACCAACTCGGATTTAACAAACATCAACTTGGTGATAAAAGAATTTTGGGAACCATTATCTGGGGTTCCCTATTTAATGGACTCGGATTTGTACTAAACATTAATTTAACAAAATTTTCAGGAACCATGGGATTTCATTAATATGGGGTAGTGATACGTCAAAGAGGCAAAGTTTTCTCTAAAACACACTAACTGTCGATGATAAGGCTATGTCATAAGATTACCACAGCTCCTTCACAGTATATCTAAGACCATAGAAGGCAAACTACCACACGAGAGACGTACTACAGCTGCAAGAGTCAGCAATATAGCAGAAAGTAATTTATCAACCATCAGCTGCAGAAGAACTGATCTTTCACGGTGTACAGTAGCCAATCAGACATGAAGTCTGTGTCTATATAGTCGTGCTGCCAATAACACACAGAGACACTGTCACACCATTTTGCTTTTGAATACCAAGTTTTTTTTCTGTGGTTCTATGTTGGAAGTACCTTCTCATCACCATCACAACAGTGTTAGCAGACCCATGTACAGGTTGGATTACATACAGTATCATGTAAACAAAGTACTTAAACTGTATCAATGGCAAGGTTGCAAGTGAGCAACTACGAAACAATATCATCATTATGGCCATGTGAGGTCACAAGACATTCTGTTAAAGTTTTTCTCCGAGACTTTAAAGGTTCAAAATGTTTAATGAGGCAAATTAATGCATTTGTTTCTATGAACTTACATATAATATATGAATATATATATACGAGTGCATTAAAAAAACAAGAATAAAAATTATTTATATAAAATAAACTTGAATTGCAAATAAAAAGTAACACAAAATAAAATGTAATCAACATCCAACAATTTAGTAATTAACATTGAGAAAAACTTGTACTTGTATTTTACTTTGGTTACCAACAATATTTCTCTTCACACAAAGCATTAAAAGGCCTAACATATGCAGTCATATTTACTGTAGTAGTTAGGTAACTACTCAAATTGAACACACTAAAAGTCTGTTTCATACAAAATAAATAACTTTGGTTCAGCACTATTGCTAATGGTACTTGTAACAACAGAAGACGTTCTGGAAGCACGAGAATACGTTCTGCTACGTGTACATTAATCTTCTGCTACGAAGCAAGCACTGATGTCCAGATAAGTTGTTATTGTATCACACTTGATGTTCGCTTCATGTGTGTCGGTTGGTTTCAGTTCAACTATGAAGGTACACTTGAAGCCGGCGGTATGTTTACAGAAGGGATGACTAACCTTGAGCACACTGTGGTTAAACTGCAAGTTTTTTTTTTGTTCTTAAGCTGTTACACATCACATTTTTATCATATTAAGTAGATATTTGAACTACTATATTTAACTCAGTGATGTTTAATAAAATCATATTTCATGAAATATTACTTAAAAATTACTGTACCATTGATATTAAAGGTGTAATCGCAGCCAACATTGCTCTCCTCGAAATACGCCGCCCTTGTTTGGAGTTGATATCAATGTATAATTGTTGCAAAAGAGTTTAAAAAGAAGCAAGTATGTAACAACAACAAGTTTTCATAAAATCTGCTGCAGCTCTGCTCCTCAAATATTGTTGGGTGAAGTTTGTCATAGGCAAAAAGGCTGCACATATTTTTTATACAGTTTAGGTAGGCCTACCCTTTGCAAGGGTGTACACCTTGAACGAATACATTCAGCATACGTGTAACAACGTGATGTCTATCGCATGTACTAATGCTTGATGTTTGCCAAGTATGTTAATGTTTAGCAAACAAAATTTCAAACATCTGCACATGAAGTTCTTGTGGACCTGAAGTTCACTGTATGGTGATGGTATAAGTTTGTCATATTTCTTCATTCCAAATGACTGGTTAATGACTGGCTGGCAGCTATGTTAAGGGTCAGGACTGATGACTCACTCATGCCAATATGGAAGATCTTTATCTTGTTACTGTAATTCAAACAGTTGGAGGAACACTATAACTCCACAAATGTCTTTCGAGACATGTCTCACTACACCCACAGCTTCGGTCACTAAAAGTTCAAGACATGAATGTAAAGAAGCAAGCATTGCTGTGATGATAAACTTGCAAGAATTTCAAATGTGTGAAACCTAATGATTGTATGTGTGAAGCCAGAACTTTGACAGGAAACAAGTCTATGAGCTGCAGTATTCCACAATGGTACATATTACAGCCACAATCTTCACAGAAAGTCTGTATGTATACCTTGTACACCATCAGTGCTTTAATGAACATGGTAGTGTTCATCTTAATTATTTTAATAAATATATTTACGAGTTTGAACACTCATATTGCTGAGAGTAACAGAACCTAGGACCAGGCTCCTCCGGTGGTTAATACATATTTACTGAGTTTTGTTAGAATGAGCCTTGTTGCAAGATCATTGCAAGCATTCCTTCACGCTAAATAGTATTTTGTTCAGTTTCCTGGCCGGACCATAAGGCCCCATGAGCTGACGGCAGGTGACTCGGGTGCAAAGCCTTCACGCAGAGGGACAGAGCTGCAGCGCCATGCCGCAGCCCTCGTCGCTCGTACGACCCTCGTCCTCTCATATCCTCTCCACATAATTGCCAGGGAAGGTGCCGAAGTAACCGGTTCGTTGGCTGGAGCCCACGTACCAACCATCATCGCACTTCTCCATCACGTACACCATGTCTCCTTCCATCAGCTCCAGCTCGTCGTCATTCTGTGGACAGTAGTTGTAGAGCGCCCGATACCTGCACACACCCGACAAGGCAGCGTCAACTCTACGCACCTGTAGTGGCTAACAACACAGGTACACGTCATGTCCAGTACAGCTTGTCAACACAAGGGCGTAGGAGCATTTTGATACAGTTTATGCTGAAGAAAACTCTAAATTCTAGGTACTATGAATTGTGAAGAACACTTCATATGAGTACTGTTCCTGTATATATCCAAGCATTATATGTATATTTTTATTTTGTGTTATTTTTCTTGTAAGGACAGTTGTTTCATTTGTCCTAATTTCTATTAAGTTCTATTCTGTATTAAAGTTGTTAGTGAGTGTGATCACAATGCGTTCTGTAAAATACAATAAATAACCCATCTTGTTTCGTCTGCTGTCGTAAGGTGTGCCTGCAGTGACCAGGCTCGACACACAGACCTATGGTGAGGCAGGACAGTGCAAGTGAGTTGACACCCCTACCCCTGTGACAACTTGGATGAGCGGCAGGAATGCGAAGGTTGGTGGCCCTTGAAGAAAGAGAGAATTATAAGTACCAGAATGTCTCTTGTGTTCATGTGGACACTCTCTTTCATCCACTCTGAACGAACGAGCAGATGAAAGAAGGGAAGAGCAAATGGAAAAAATTCTCAGGAGATAGAAGACAGTTATTTTTCTGAGCTTATCTAAAATACTCTTTATTGCCGTGTCAGGCACTGGTTTTGCATTTTCCTGTATGTAATTGTAAAGTGGCTGTCTTTCATGGCTAAGACTACAGACTGTTAGATTTGTGTCGTGGTCTGTCTGACAGTCTGGTAATATAGGGACGAGGCTGGACTCAATCTACTTGCCTCTTCCTAATATTCTAGACTCCCTGTTGCCTTGGTTACATCCAGACTGCTGAGGTCCACTGGACTACGTGGCAGACATGTCCTCTGCTATTCTCTGGCCTTCATGTGTGGGAGAACAGAAAAAGGTTTGAAAGTTCTGATACTAATTTCAGATGTGGCGAAAAAAAACTGGTAGGTGTGACAGAGTAGGCTAGTTCACTAAATTTGATAAAGAAATAAATACTAAATGGAGTTATAGACAGACAACAATTATTAAAAGAATTGGAAATGAATAAACATAAGCAACAAATTAGAGAAACACAAACACAGTTGTTTTCTTGTGTTTGTGTTTGTTAATTACCTATGTTTACCGTATTCCAGTTTCTTTTCATTTTTGTATTTCTTCTCTGTCCAAAGCTCCTGTCTGTAAAGTTTTTAATATTTCTATTGCTGGTTAGGTATTTCATCACTTACCCAATAAATACTGAAATAGGAGCGAACCTGATGGCATGATGTCACACCCCTAGAGGTAGATTTCCAAACTGGGAGCCTACACTGTTATGCGAGGAATGGCATGAAACTAACCCCTACATTAGAGCAGTGACAGAAAGTGAGGGTGGAGGAAAACCTAAGGTAAACCCACAAGTTGATGGTAAATCGCCATGTTTTCTGTGTGTGAAAGACTGAAACTAATCCACTAGGAATCAAACCTGAATTGCTGTGGTGTAAGGTCTGAACACAACACCCCCGTTGATCAAATGTTATGTCTTATTACATCTTGGCATGAGACTTCTACCTTTTGGTGAAAAATTGCAGTTTAGTTGCAAAATATTGTAACCTCCCTCGCAAAGGAAATGCACACAAGTTACAAGACTCCAGAGAATTGTACTAAACAAGAAAACAAAACTTCATGCAGAATAATTTGTAGAAATAAACCTGAAAATATGTAACTTGAAGAGACTATACAGTAACTGTCAACATGCGAGGGAAGTGCAGTGAGCAGAGTCACGCACAGTACTTACGGCACAGGTTCAGAACGTGTGTCAATGTGCAGGGTCTGGTTCATGGTTGACTGCGACTGCTTTCCTGTCGGACCCTGGCGAGGCTACGTAAACAAAAATAACATTACTGTAATAAAACCTTTCAGGCAGCTGTTAATTCATAAAAACTACAGTAGAACTGTGTTATGTTTCTGAATGGACCAAAAACTGTGAACTTTATAAAAGGGAATTTCTTATAAGAAAATAATTTCTTGTTGTAAAAGAGTTTAAGGGACCAAACATGAAAACCCTTATAACCAGAAAAATGTTATACAAGGGTTCATTATAACAGAGTTTTAATATTATTAACATCTAGTTGTTTACCTGAGCATACCAAGCCTTTATCTCGCAAACAGTGATTCTGTTCATAATCATGTGAATTTAATGGAGAAACATTAACTGAAATGTCTTTCTGTTCAGGTAAAATTGCTTCAAAATAAATAATACATATTAAAATTAATAACCTACGTTGAGGTTGACCAATATAAGATGCATGTCCAGCCTAATTAACCTGGTGTAGACTCTGGGGTATGATTAATTAATGAGATTTTGATCAGTACTTAATATCTAGGTATTTAGCACTGATGAGGGGTGACATGAAGTGAGTATGGAACAGCGCCGAAATGAGAGAGCGGGGGGAACGGGAGATCCCCAAGAAAACCCGCTGACCAGCGGGATCATCGGACGTAATTCCCATGTGCGAAAATCCGGGGACCAACCCTGCTGGGAATTGAACCCGGATCTCCTTAGAAGGAGGCGAGTGCTCTAGCCGCTTTGCCAACTGTGACCCCCACTGGGGTACAAGCCATGCATCGTGTGAACATTTAGTGGTTACTCCCAAGACCTCTCTAACCAACCAGGAGTGATAATTACGTAGAGACCCAAATTAACAATTAAGTGAATAGCAGAATTTACAGGACGAGTCAGGCCGGAGTGTAATAATTTTGCATGGTAGTCATTTATGAAAAATTAAGTTAACAACGTGTTTTCAACTTGTTCATACATTGAACTATTGTTAGAGCAATGCTATCATGAAAATCGACAGCAAAATTGAACTTACAGTAGAACCTCGATTATCCGTGACTCGATCATCTGATTTGCGGATTATCCGCAATTTTTTATAATGCAAATTATTTTTTACACTGTTAACAATTTTTTTTATTGCGCCTGTGAAATTCTGGTAACTTCAGAAGTTTGTGTCTATATAGTCGGTTAAGCATTTGCATTCGCATTTGTGCTTATTAATATACAGTATGACACACTTGTTTTCATTTGTTTGAGGTAGTAGGCTATTTTAATTTGAAAGAACTGT
>PNEQ01114066.1:0-18964 GCA_003012365.1 Medauroidea extradentata
ACATCAGAACCTAGGTAAGCCGGGCGTCCATCTAGAGGCTTAAACAACTCAAACCCATAATTATGCTACCTAGCAGAGAGAGTTGCGTAGGCCTCCTCACTAAACCTAGAAACTAATAACTACATAAATCTTCAAACAACATATTTAAAAGAAAATAATAACTCTAAAACAGGTTACCAGGTGGTGGGGTACGCTACAGAAATTTAGCGTCGTGACAACATACTGTATTTAGTACGAGTATTTAACATGTGTTGCAGTGCCACTCAATGAAGGAATGAAATGCTCTGTTTTAAATCTGTGAATTGAAGTGTATTTGGATGCACAGTATTTTTTTGATTTTCTTTCTGGTACATTAATATAAAGTTAGGAGATTTAAGTAATTCGTAAAAATAAGTATTTCTGTTTTCTGTTTTTTTGAAAAACTAAATTTAAAAAAAGTTTTTATTACTTTTCGGCATTTTAATTTTGTATTAGTAACAATATTATGACTTACCGATAATATTATGAAAAGTGTTAAATGATCAATTTTTTTTATTTCATTAAAAAACTTTGGAAACAAAACATTTTTAAAAATTCTAATTGGTGAACATTGTGTTAACTGCCATTAATGACTGTTTCAGAAAAATTTTAAAAAATTTTCCTTCCCTAAAAATTTTGACTACCATATTCTGCCATTCCCCTATACTAGTTTTTCCTCCTCACCTCCTCCCCTCCTGGTATAGATATTTGTCAGAAACCTTCTCTGGCACACTCACAACTCATGAAAGTATTGTCACATTCAGATGAATATAAGAGCGCATTGGTTGCAGACAGACATGCATGTATTTTTATTTACAGTATGTGTATATGTTTTATTCATAGAATATTCCAAATTACAGTGTTTACATGCACATTGTTTTGCAAAGCTTGAAATTTTTATACAAATCATTGGATTAGTTTTCAGATTTAGAAATTTAAAAAATTAGTTTTATCTTACTAGTTTTAATATTTTGTATAGTGGTAGTGTGACCTTTGTACAGGCAGGAGGCATTTATGGAGAACTATTTTGCCAGTCAGAGGGACAACATATTTCGCAATGTCGAGGTGCTGATATATGTATTTGACGTGGAGAGTCGGGAATTGGAAAAGGACATCCACTACTACCAAAATTGCTTGGAAGCTATAGTTCAGAACTCTCCAGAGGCTAAGATCTTCTGCCTGGTACACAAAATGGACTTGGTGCAGGAAGATCAGAGAGATCTGGTTAGTTCTGATTACATCCCATGAGACTAGATGTTTATGGAAAGTAACCTCTTTGAGCTAACTAGGTTTACTTGGTAATGTAACCAGGTTTGTTTGATCACTAGAAGTTGGCCAGGTTATTTTTGAATCCCTGCAAGCAGTTCTGGGTTTTAGATGGTAGGAATTCAAAATAACCTTAATATTGTATATATTTGTTGAACATTGTACTAAATATGTCAGCAATAGTGTTTTATATGTTTTATTTTATTCAAACTTAAGAACAAAAATAAAATATACAGTATTAAATTGTATGTATTGTACAAATTTAATCAATTTGTATTCAATATCAGATCAGAATAAAATGTAATTCTTAAGCTCCAGAAGCACACTTTACTCTTTAACACGTTCACATAATTTGTTTTGTATTTCTCTCTTTGCTGTTTGAATGAAGTGCATACAGTTTCACTACAGTGTGGTTTTGGTATTATTTTTTGTTTACATGTTTTAGCACCATTTCACATGTGTCTGCTGATAACCTAGTCACAAGAGCATGGTTGGCTGAGAGTTGATTTAGTTGTCGATCAAGTTAGCTGGTTCACTTTTTGGAAATGAGTAAACATTGATTGGGTCACTAATTGAATGGTTAAAAATTTTACCCCACTCGAGCTAGCACAGAGTGACATTTCGTAAATGTTTTTTGTTGCATTGAATAGGATTAATGGCTTAATTCACTGTTGTTGTAAGTACAAAATGTAAAGTAAAATGAATCAATAAAAGATGTATTAAATGCTTATTTATGTTTATGTTCCACAAACTGCGTGTTATATTAGTACAGAAAAACATGCTGTTGAATTTAGTGTGTATCCCACAATTTTGTGGTATGATATAAAAATAATTGTTGAAACATACTAATTATAGATGTTTTGAAAATAATTTTAAAGTTCACCATGCATATGGTATAGTAGAATCCCATTGTTACGAACCGTTACTGTTTCCGAGAAAAGAGTCGTAAAAACGGTAGGGTCGTAACAGAGGACTACAGAGATTTTTGGCTGATTATGACCCACTCGGTACCCCTACAAGTAAAAATTTGCCTTTTTTTAAAATAAAGTTTATATTCAGTTGTCAATGGTGTAAAAAAATACAGTTTTCAAATTATATATAAATAGTTTCAATAGTGAGAAGCCTCCGTAAAAATATATTCTAAAAAGCAATCTTCAGTCTCTCCCAGTCACAGAAAGACTGCATTTACACAATGTGACATGCCCACTTCCATTGACTTACTTTGGAAAAATCATACGAGTTATTATTGAGAAGTTAACTTCTTATCTGAGATTTTACTGTACAGATGTTGTAAGTTATTGACATTCTTGAAATCCCAGTATGCTGTGACGTGTATGGTGGTGCGGCCATGCCACGTGCTTTGTTTGATTGTATAGGATAGGGGAGGGGAGATAGGCTGGCTGGCCTTGGCTTGTCTCGTTCTTGCTCTCAGCTGGCTGTGCACACATGATCCATCCTGCTTGCGTGGCGTGAAGCATACTCAGACCACAACAGAACTTATATTATTTATGTGAAAATGTACTGAAACAATTTAATGCCTTTCAGTGTAGCCGTTGAGTCTGTTTGTTTTTGTTACTGTGCACAAACTGTTGCAGTGATTTTAAGTGATACCGATAAAAGTGTTAACTAAAGAACAAACGTAAAAAAAGTCTATAATTTTGAAAAACCAGTATGCCTCCGAGGAACGCGAATTTGGAGTCCTGAAAAGGGCTAAAAACTGACTTTATAAAAGGTGTTACATTTAAAATAACGACTGGATCAAAGGTGTTACATTTAAAATAACGACTGGATCACTTGCCACTTAGTTTTAGGCCTATAGGGAAAATCATAAAATTATGCACACTGCACTAGTTTAAATCCTCTGCACTATGGATAAAGGCAAAATGGCTCTCTCTCGGCATGCTGCCTGTAGTCGCTCCGTGTTCAGCGAGCGTATTATTATCAGCCCACATGTAGCATACGGCGCGACGGGACTAGCTGTATTTGCATCGTAGGCCGTTTTTACGCTGCAGGGAAGTGCACAACAGCCGCATGATTCATATGCTAAGCAATAAATATCACACCAGAAGTGGACAAGGTTAAGCTGAGCTAAGGCACACAACCTGACATGAGGATGGAGGGAAAAAAAATGGTGTAATACCGTATTGTTTTCTTTTTGCTTAATTTATGGACTGAGTGCCATGCTGGTCCTTTTTTTTTTGGTCATGATGTAATGAGGAAAAAAACAAAACATCATCTCTGCAGTTTATAAATTTTTCTTGATCTACTGAACTAGTTTTATAGGATTTCTATCTTTTGAAGTGACTTGAAAGTATCGTAGGAACTCTTTTTCCATTCAAGTACTGCGTCATTATTATGTAAAGAAACAAAATTTTCAGGCATACCATAAGGTTTTTTTTATAGTTCATATTAAATCAATTATTGCATTATAATTAATATTATTATTGTTATTATTAATTTTGTAATTTTTTTATGACAGTGGTTCTGGTGGTGGTTTATAAAACAATCAAGAGGTACAATATATTTTTAAAAAATTTACCTGTATATTAAATGTATGTCTGATTTTGTTTCCTCTAATCAGTTGAAACAGTTTTATACAAAACCCATCTTAAAAAAATTTATCTATTTCTAGATTTAAGACATCTTCACTAATGAACTTGCTGCTAAATTTGTTTGATGGTAATTTGTGTCTGATAATCGTGTTGTTTTCTACTTTGAGTTGCAACATAGATTTTGGTGATACAGTAATTAGTGCCACTAAGAGCATTTAGAAAGAAGTGTGAAGCACAAGCCTGTTTTTTATAATATTCTGTATGCAGCTTAATCAGGGCTAAAAGTACGTCTTGCATTTCCCCTCAATACTATTGTCTATACTGTTTATACACTTATGTTTTAATCTTGGGAAGTAGAAATTTTGAGTTGTTTCTAACGTTGTATGAATAATGTGTGACTCTAAGTAAATTATTGAGGAAAAAGGAAAGCAAATACGGGAAATGCATTGACAAAGGTTGTAAACTTATCAGAACATGTTTTCAGATATTCCGTGAACGAGAAGAAGATCTCAAAAGACTGTCTCGTCCATTGGATTGCACATGTTTTCGAACCTCCATTTGGGATGAGACACTATACAGGGTAAGGCTTCCACTATTTACACCATTCAGCATTCAGATTTTTTGTGTTTTGGTGCAAGCTAATTTTATGGTATGTCATTCGTACTCTTTTAATTTGTAAAAGTGCTATGAAAGTTGTTTATGTGGGAAGGTTTCGTGTGTAATTAAGTATACAAGCATGCCTTCCAAACATTAAAAAGTATTGGTTATAAACATAAAAACAAAATTAATGTAATTCATTGATTTTCAGAATGAATAATTATATAGCAAGGTTGGATCTTTTTTGTTTTAAAAAAATCTTGCTTAAGAATGTTGCAGTTCGCTGAAATTTTGCAACAATTATTTTTATTTATTATTTACTTGAATTCGTATATTTAGTCTCATAATGTTACTAATAAACATAGTTTTTAAGTTTCTCCAGTTTAGCTTCTGTGTATGTTGGAATAATTTTCATTTATTGTTTTTTTTAAATCATTGTTCAGAGTGGTAGTAGAAGTCATCAGTAACTGTATTTTAGACTCAAACATTGCTGCAACTATGTTGTCAAAGCTGTCAGAGGAACTTAAAATTTTCCACACTCTATTCATCTATTAATGGAAAGGTGGTGAAAATTGTGTTTTCTGGAAATGTTTTGTAAGAAGGAATGGTTTTGGTAAGAGATAGTGTTGTTTTATGATAAGTGCTCATGAGATAGCAGTCGAAGATCAGTTACGTAAGTGATTCTAGACCTTTGTCTTGGTCAAGTGTCAACAAACATAGGTTACTGTGAAATGAAGGTAACATGTATGCACAGCCATGTTATCATTACAATATTTACACAAGAAAAGTTTATTAGGACCACAACTTGAGAAACTTTTGCTGAAATGCTGCCTGTAATACCTATATTCTCGTCGATATTACTATTATGTAGAAAGAACTATATGTTGGTCAATTGTAGACTAAAATTTAAGTGGCAAAATGTTGTAAGATGACATTTTATATGCACAGCGTTACAACACTAAACTGAGAAATTCCCCTCCTGTGCTCCACGTTCAGGTATTATTTTATGTATGTAAACCTAGAGTCGTGTTTTGTAATACTCAGGTTTCTAACATGTACTTTAATATGCAGCTCTGAACTGTAATAGTAAGAGAAGTAACATTTTTGTGTAGCCATAATATACAGGTCTGAACTGCAGTAGTAAGAGAAGTAACATTTTTGTGTAGCCCAAGAGGGGACTATCTACAGTGCATGCAAAATGTGATTGTACAACATTTTGCCACTAACATTTTCGTTTTGAATTTAGCCCAGGATTTGTGTAATGTATTATGGTGTTGTTTCTGGACAACCTGTATATTACATTACAGTTATACTGTATTTAATCTTTCATATCTATGAAATCTTTGTACTAACCAGGTTTGCACTGGGTCCTTGTATTCTAAGGGCCGGTTTCACAATGTCGGGTTATGTTCTGATTATCATCTGATTAAATTTTAAGTGGTGGTTAGCAGTGTTTTGTGTTTCTCGAGTTATAGTTAACTTAAAACTTTTGTTTAACTAGTGGTAACCAACGGTTAATTTAAACACAAGAAGAAGTTCCGGTTACTGAGTTAACAGGAACATTTTAACAAATATGGCAGTGTGTTTTTAAGCAATAAAACATAACCCTTATGAAGAAAACATGATTGCGTGTACGAAATCAGAAAAATTAATAGAATACGAATTTGTATTAACAAAGTCTTCATTTCTTGCGTTTGAATTAGATAGGCATATTAGTTTCATTCGAAATGAATGTATCATTATTACTAACACAGAAGTTGTTTCACAACTAAGTTTATGGCAGACCGAATTTTTTAAAGATGATGGTTGCAAACAAAACTCAATATCGGTATTCCCAAACCGAAAATTTCCTGCCGATAGATAACAATTTTTGTCAATATATTTTATCTGTACTAAAATATTAATTTACGTACTGTACTATTTCGAGAAACTAGTTTCATATTTTGACATTGTTAATTAGCCAATTTACCTTGGGCTATAAAATGTATGTTGCTATTCTTTACTGTTTTTGTTTTAAATGTTGAGATGAAAAGGTTAGTTTTGGTTAGGTTACACAAATTCTCACATATTTTCTGTAGATAGACATCTAAAATGCTTCGATTATTTGCTAGTACATAAAGAAAATCATAGCACAACTTATATCTAAACTGTTTTTTACTCAATAATGTACACAGGACAACAAAAAGCAGTAATTTTCAACGCCTCATTTTTTGAAACAAAGATTGTTACGTATTACTGAAAAGAAATTTTCAGTTTATATTTGGCTTCATTCATGAGAGGTTATGTTCGCTGAATATAAATAACACGAACATAGAGAAAGTTCCTTGCAGTAATTTTACACAAATATGATTGGAAATTACAGAGCAAAACTTGGCAAAATTGTTATCGGTGAAACAAAATAGAACTTTCAGTGCAAGCTTTTTTACTTTTGTCCATATTTATTACGAATTTTGACTTTCTCGTAGAAATCTGTTGAAGTGAATTTCTGTGGCATCCCACATTATGCTTTGAAGAATTACACACGCTCTTCGCTATTTTTTTTGTGTCTACATTTTTTACGTTTTCGTTCTTCATTTTTAAAATTTGGTTGGTACGCGGACACACGCCCGAAAGAGTGTTTCAACTCGGCTGCAACTGTCTCCCAATATTCCTCTTCCTGTTTCCACGTCACTGCATCTGTTTTTACATTTCACAATATGAGAACATTTTTCAACTATGGTAATTATAAATTCGTTTTCAGAGGTAATAAAACTGCCGGGACGAGCACTTTTAACCTCTTTTATCCATTGTTTACAAGCTAATGTTAACAGTGATTTTAAAAAACGATTCAACGCCCAATCACAACGTGAAACGTCACTGCGTGGTTGCCGAATTTACATTAACCAGCACTTAGCTAACCACAACATTTTTAAACGGGAGTAGTGTTCTCAGAAATGCTATTGTTTTAACCAGTAGTTAAAAGTTTTGTTTGTATTTATCATATGGTCAGATAACCAATACTTTAAACAGACATTGTGAAACCGGCCCTTAATGATGTAGTACACTGTATTCATTTTAGAAATTCTGTTCCAGTACTCAATAAGGGTGATTTGTGCTTTTGTCTAAATGGGACATAATAGAGTGCCTATGTGAATTTGAACAAAATCATCTAATGCTACATTGTAGTACACATTTATAAGGCACAAATTCAGGCAATGACATGTAGATGGCCAAATCGAAACCTGGATGTTGTAGTCAGCATTGTGTACAAGTTTCTGTGTTGTAATTTTAAGACAAGTATTGACTTGGTTCTACACTCGAATACGTGTGCTCTTTCACACTGTGGCACACGTCAAATTATTTGTGTGCTTCCCCGAGACAAGTATACATCAGCTTGGTTGGACAGGTGAATGTAATTGTTCACTTGTCTGTTGGACAGGTGGTGTGTTTGCGAGCAAAAATTAGCTATGCAGACACTGATAGTTTGCTTTTATTTTCACGCGCTTTTGTGAACTGTATTTAGCTGCAGCACCAAGTTATGTTTGAAGCCAGTATTCAGTATAACAGAATTGGGTGCACGTGTCTGCATTGATTTTGAGCAAGGTCACAAATTTGCGATTTATTCCGGTAGTGTGCCAGTGGAAAACGTGTCGGACCTACGTTCAAACGCTACCGCTGCCAAATCTAGACAGACTGTTCGTTGAAAAGCAGGGCTAAAGCTAGACATGCTTGTTTTCACACACGGTCCACGCCCCATGGATTTTTTCTTGGTTTTTATTTTTCTTCCCTACAGCTGTCAAAACAGACGCGTCTCAAGACAAAAATAAGTGGCTTACTCCCGTTCCCACCCACCCCCTAATACGGTGTGTACAATACAATGCAATGGCCGGTTTTGCAAGGATTTATTACTTCTCGGTTTCTCGCTCATATTTATGGGCGCATGTAATGTGTTAAATTATAATTTTTAAGTAGTGTACAGTAAATGTTGAAATTTCAAATAAACTAAAAGATAAAAACATGTAAGTAACGGCCGACTGTGTGAGTGCGAAGGTTAGTGATACTCAGACCAGCAGATGCACTGATTCAGGAGACAGTAATGCATCCTCTTTTTTTCTCATTCGCCTTCTTTGCTGCTTATCACAAAAAGCTCAAGGTCTGGGCAGTAAAATCTAAGCTATAGCAAGCTAAGCAGAGTTAACTCTGACATAGTTAGCTCTGTGTGTGTGTGTGTGTGTGTGTGTGTGTGTGTGTGTGTGTGTGTGTGTGTGCACGCGTGAAAGAGAGACAGCGTCGTATCTCCCAGGCATTTCTTGTGTACGTGTGACTCGGGTGTAGCACAAGGTCTGCAATTGGTTATAGTGAAGAAACTGCACATGTCCACTGTTATTCAGTCAGAACACTCAGTTCTTATTCTAAATAGCCATGCCGTCATCTGAGCTGAGGGAAAGCTTTTTGGGACTGCCTGATGACAGAGTGTCTGGCGTTGGCGTCATAGCTTTTTGTCTCATACCAGTCATGTGTTGCAAGCTGGTTGTGTGTTTATGTACGAGGAGGGTGTGGGAGGGAGAGAGTGGGGAAGACTGCATATTCTTGTAGTGTGTCTGGCATCGGCGGCGTAGCTTTCTCTTTTTATCTCTATCTCTCACTGTCTCTCTCAAGTCAGGAGTTGCTAGCTGGCAATGATTTTGTGTACAAGGAGGCTGAGGAAGGAAGATAGACATGTATTCTTATTGTCCTCTCTGCTTTTTGCGAGTGTCCAGGCAAGCCTCTCCTCCCACTTGTCAACCATACACAGGATCAAGGCCCAAGTGACAAGCAGCAGGCTGATGCGCCCGGCCACACCGCCAAGGATCTGGGCGCTTGCCCGGAGAATTGAGCATTTTATATCAAACATAGTAGACTTTCACATTTTATCATGGTTACTTCACATTTGAAAACTCCGGGTCTCTAATTATTGCTGAATTCTAAAGCCCAGTACACACGGACATCTTTCTTGTACAAGAAGGTGAACACTTTCTTGTTCACGTCACTTGTACCGAACTTGTATCGTGTGAATGACCACTGAGCGTACTAGTGACTAGCATACAAGGACTTATATACTAGCTAGTGCGGGATAGGGATGGTACTATTTTTTATTATCTTTCTTGTATTAGCTGAATATAAACACACAATTTTTATGCATGCGCAAATTTTTTGAACAAAATAGCTTACAAATATGAAGCATTTTTAAATAAATAGTGTCTTAGCTGAATAAAAGATGGTGTTAAAGAAATATTTGCACCATGTCACTTTATATCTGGATATAATTAACTAGAGACAATAATTCCATTTTTACATTTTAAAGCTTATTTTTGGTGCACATACAATATGTATTGCAATTATTACCTCCAATACTGAAATGCACCCTTAAAATATGTATATAAAATTTTATTGGTGTACACCTGATTGCACAAGAAAGTTGGCCGTGTGAATTAAACAATCAATTTGGTGGGACGCTAGCTAGAACACTAGCTAGTGTTCCCTTTCTTGTACACATTTAATGCTCACTTTCATGTACAAGAAAGATGCTCGTGTGTACTGGGCTTAATGAACATATAGTATTTAAAATAGTCTGTCCTGCTCGCAAAATGTAAACTTTTTTTATTTTATTCCTTTTAAATTCTTAAAATTTTTGATAATTTTTTTTTGGCGGGTATTGAGAATACTGTTATAGTTGCATTGTTGTTGTATTAGCCGATGTCGTAGTTACGGGGTTCGACTGTATTATCCTTAAAAGGCCCAATTGTTAAGTGCTAACCAAAATCTTATCTCTCATTATCATCATATTCAATTGTGGCAGTTTTTAAATGAAAAATTATTGTAATGAAAATTTTCAGCAAAAGTGCCATTGTAATGAAATTCTTATTAATGAAAATTGTTTTGAGTCAGCCAAAAGTCTGGTGTTCCACACAAAGGTATAGTTGTGACTTACGACTACACCATGGCAGTCACCAAGCTAAGTGGCATTAATAGAACATGAAGCACTTAATGTGCTGGAAATGGGTACACTACATTCAGTAACTCTCTTTCTCTTGAAAGCTGTGAAAGTGTTTTTTCTTGTACATAAAAGAAAAACCACCCAAAAGAAAAACCTGGAAAATTGGGAAAATGTCAGGAAATTTTTACTTGAATGAAGGAACTTGTGAATAATTGTGGCACTCGTAAAATCGTTGTTTGCAAGAATACAGTGTTACATAGTTCTGAACTTGTGGAAATTTTAATTTTTCAAGTTACTGAATGGCAATATTCCCCCTCCTGTAAGTCTTGTGTGTTTTAAATAGGGTGTAGTGTACCAGTGCATACCTTCGTACTGCTGCATTGAATCCGGTCACCATTTAAATGATGGATAATCAAATGCTCTGCTGTAAAAATTAAAGAATGTAGAAAAGGTGATTCAATAAGGCAGTGTGAATTGTCGGTGGACATCCTTGAAAGTATAGTTAGGAACAAAAACTTTGTTTTTGTTGGACTTTGTTAGTGAAAAATTTGTTTAATTGATAAGGTATAAAATTGGCTTCTGGGTACTCTGACAGTGTCAGCTGTGTGGTTCATTTTAGTTGGCTTGTTTGTAAACTTAACTGCACATAAAACTGTTTCTCTCCTACCACACCTAGAACACCACCCGACCATAAAATTCAGTATATTGTTTGTGCCCTGATGTTATTTTGTAATTGAAAACAACTGATTCCATAATTGTTTTCATAGCAATGTTGGGGAAAATGGTAAAATACTACCTTGAAAACAAGGAAATGTCAGGGAATTTCAAATTGGAATTTCGGTAGATTCCCTGAGTAAATGTTTCCATGTGGCGCACACTCTTTATGTTGCAGTGAGTGTAAATAATTATTACTCCACTATTAGGTTATTGTATACATATAACAAGACTTGATACAATTTATTAAAATACAGAGTCCGGTGGTTACAATGTTGTTTAATGTGAATAAAATGCAATTTACAACTGCTTAGTATAAGTCGGGTAAAGTCAGTGTAAATTAAATTGGTCAGGGAAAGTCGAGGAAATATGTTTTAAGGACTCTATGAGTAAGGGGAAATTGTGCTAAGATAGCAGGAAGTCAGTGAAAGTGTCCTCTGTATGACATTACACTGCCCCTCCACAACCTTTCACTTCTTTTCTACTGTGGAGGCTTGTTTTCTTTATCTTATTCTCTTGTTTGTATCAGGGATCTCAACAGAAATTCCTATTTTTGAGCTTGGTTCCGAAAGTATCTTTTTCATATAAATGGTCCCTGTGTGGAATTAATTCAAATTTTCCAGATAAACATCTATAAAACTGTAAGAAAACTTTTATTTAACCTAGTTCTGAAAGTTTATGTGCATAAGTAATAATGCTATTTGCTTTTTAAGCAATTTGAGTGTGGGTGTGAAGTATGTCTCCTATCAGTGACTAAAAACAAAGGCAACCATTGGTATTCATGCAAAACCGGATGGTTCTTTATTCAAATTGTTTCTACAATAAAGTAAAAACGAATGTTAATAATAAGTACAAACTATATTTAGCTAACATTTAATGTAGGTGTACATTGTTTTCTCATTGAATGACAAGATGAAAGGTTTTAAACAAATTGAAAAGAAAATTTGATAGAAGTGCTGTTTGCTGTTGGTCACTGTCATACAGTATTCTTATTATTATTTTTTAAATTTTATTTTACATATAATAAAGATAGGTACAATTTAAGTGCAGAGAGTACATTAGATAAAATCATTTATTGATGTTATAATTCGTAAAAACATTTATACAGTGGCACCTCATTGATACAAACCCTCTTAATACAAAGTTGTCATCAGTACAAAGTGGTTTTCTGTCCCCTAAGAATGAGATGAGAAATTTAACATTAACTTCAATGCTTAACAAAATGTTTTTTGGTGGATAAAACAATGTACTGTTATATCAAATTCAATGTTTGAAAGAAGTCATGGTGGTGGTACTAAATTTTGTATTTTGTAACTAAACGTCCTGAAAATATATTTAGTAAACTTGAATTTTTGTAAACATCTGTTGATACAAACCGCAAAAATTTAGGTCTCTTCAGGTTTGTATTAATGAGGTTTGACTGTATTTCAGTTCACTATAGTAAATGATTGCGATGCTTGGTAATACGTAAATAAAAATTCTTGGTAATAAAATCATAATACATGGTCACACCCCTTCCAGGCATTATTTAGTTTGCCTTTTGATTAAAAACTATAGATTGGTTTTGACATACCTGAAATGAACTCCAAAATACAGACTAATTAATAAGTTAAACGAGATGAAAAGTAATATAAAAGGTATCAAGCATTCACCACATTCTAGAACATTTTATCTTATCTTAAAATTTGAAATGCTGTAGACAGAGAAATATGAGTGTGTCATTGTCATGTGATATACAGTAAACCCTCGTTTTATCGAGTGTGTCATTGTCATGTAATATACAGTAAACCCTCGTTTTATCGGACCTCCATTCAGCAACTTCGTATTTGACGGACAAAATTTGGCAATACAAAATTATTCTACCCTCTGGTCTACTTGTCACATATAGTACAAGACCTACCTGGTTATTGTGCTTTTGTGAGTGACATCAGGCGTGCACACAGTTAGCTGCTGTAAGCAGAGCTATTCGTTCATCCGTGTTTTGATGTGTTGGGGTAAGAACGACTGTCTTGTCTACTTGGATTTTTTACGCGTGCAGGTTAACGATTGTGTGTTTTTCTGTAATGAAATCAACAGACTGTATTTCTTCATATTATTTCTGTGCCCTTATTTACAATGATTTAGAAATAAAAAATTTAATTCATCAGTCACACGTGTTCGTTACATAAGTTACGCAATCTTGGGCCACCCCTGGGACGGACGACAACCCGGTAAAATGTTGCAGCAGCTGTCAGCAAGGCTTTTTTGTTTTGCCTTTCTCACTCTCAGCATTTCCTACCCTTCGCCTTTAAAAAGAATAGAGGACATCGTCTAGATCTTTATCTTACTACACAGTATACGATACTGCATCAGGATACAAACAGCGGTAGTTTAGCTGGAAATTTTTTGTGTTATATGTTTAGTAAATAAACCGTTTACTGTGAAATACAAAACAGTAGCTGAAGTTCACGTGTCACATTATACCAGCTGACAAAGGGACAAAGGCACACACTTATCTTTCTACTTCCGCCAGTCATTACAAACCTTCCCCCTCGCCAACTTCCAGCGATTTGACAACAACAAACACGTTGTGTTGCCATTTTAATACATGCATTCTTCAGGTGGAGCAGATTCATATTGCGTTTTTTTAAATTTGTACTAACAAACATACATCATGCTATATTCTATGTATTTATATATTGTCGTACTACAAACAGTATTGCTACTGGCAGAGGTGTTGTTTCAGTGAATTTGAATTGGTAACATTGCTACTAAGTGAACCATATCGGCCATGTGTATGATTGCAGGCCTGGTCTGCGATAGTGTACATGCTCATCCCAAACGTGAAGGAACTGGAGCAGAGCCTGAACCATTTTGCCAACATCATAGATGCAGATGAGGTGCTGCTGTTTGAACGCGCCACCTTCCTGGTGATTTCAGACTGCCAGCGGCGGCCACACAGAGATACACACCGCTTTGAGAAAGTCTCCAATATCATCAAACAGTTCAAGCTCAGCTGTAGGTCTGTACCATGTGTGCAAGTTGTAGGTTATTTCATGTTGCTGAAGTGAGCTGATGTTAAGTGTCGACAGGTTGCCACACAGGATATAGTGGCAACTTTGATCAGCTGATTAAATTACTGTCATTGTTCTCTTCCCCCTGCCTCTTACCCTATCATCTAGTTTGTATCATTCTGATACTTTGTTAAAACCACATTTATTTATATAGATTTAAAAGTACTTCCGAAGAGCTGCACAGCCTTGATATGGGAACATTATACAAACACATGTAACAGACAACATAGTAGCAGACAGACAACATAATATACAAAAAATTTACTTACAAATACATTTCACATAAAGGGTTACAGCATTATTGATGTTCCTTAGATATTTTTGCTGGTTGTGTAACATGCCATCGAAGGATTTGTTAAATATTTTCTTTTAATGTTGCAAAATTTAAGAGTAACCTTAAGGTTTTGTGCATAAAATGGTTATTACATAGCTTTGAGCGATTACTCTGGCTTCCCAACAGTACAGTAAACTGGACTAAATGTTTACTAAAGTTGTCAAAAGGAAAAAGGGGGGGGGGGGGCTTGTGAGGTCGCAGCTGTGAGATAAACGTGAAGGAGATTAGAATGTATTACCCACAGTCGACACGGGCTGAAGGGCAGTTTCTTTTTATTTGGCTGCCTCTCTTCCTTTCCCCTCAATTCAATGGCCAGCTTGAGAATTTTTTAATTCAGGGCCAAAGTTATGCTGACAGCGAAAGGATCAGTATCTTTGGAGCATCACATATGCTATCAAACATCTCCCTCCTTCCTGCCCTGATACCCACCTTCCAAAACTTGTGAACAAGGTGAAAATTTTGAACGTTTATCCTGCCTCCCTTCCTTTTTCTTTGCCACACCTGTCTTTCTGCTTCCAATAGACGTTACCAGTAAGTACGCTCTTCCATCACCTTCCTTTATACCAACACAGGACTGCTCTTGAAAAGATGAGTTTCTGCTTTTCAGTTGTTCTAAATGGTGGTTTCAGCCGTAGTAGTGTATCAGAGAGTTATTTTATGAAACTTTGTTTTTCCAGTTCAATATTTATGTTGCAGTAGCACTACAGTATTTATTTAATAGACATTACTTGGTTTGGATGCAAGGGGAATAATGCACTAAAAAAAGCTTATTCATGATAAAGAATAGACATAACCTCTAAAACATTAGTTTCGTACACCGTCCCTTGAAGTATTCTTTCTGGAAGTATAATTTAACAAAACATTCCTTACCGCAAAAGAATGTGCTATAAAAGTAAATATTTGGAATATATACATCAATTGAAATGTTCTTAAATATAACAACATTGTATTATGTACCTCCTCTGAAGTGTCTATGATACGTACATAGATACTTTTCTGCTAGAGAAATCAACAATGGTCTGTTGCTGAAGAAACAACATTTTCAGCACATGGTAGCGTATTTTCGTCCATGATACAAACGTCACTGCTAACCAGTACTACAAAATAAACAAAACGCTTCACTGCAGCCAATTTCAAGTGGAGACATCACAACAGTGTTGCCACATTTACCATAACCAATGCTTAGCTAACAGTACAATTAAAGTACAGTATGAAACAGTTCAATTTTAATCGCCACTTAATCATTGTGGTTAAACATTGTGTAATTAGTTAACCAAGACTTAAACAGTCATTGAGAAACCGATCCTAAATGTTTCAAAGTTCCCTTATTCGTTCCACGTCTGGGCGTTGTTTTCTGTATGTTTTGTCGAGTTAATATACAATCATGTTTGGAATGCTCAGGATTTGAATCTGTGGCCATAATATGATGGTCAGAACAGTGGTGGTAAGATAACTGTGAAGGGCAATAAAAGACTAATTTCATGCTGTATTGCCACATTGTGTGCGTAAAGTGTCATCGTGCAACATTTTGCCACTAATATTTTCGTCTCCAATTTAGCCCAGAAATCGTGTGGTACGCTTATTATGCTGCAGTTTCTGAATATTCTGTATGTACATACGTGCAAACAAACACGTGCGAGACAGTTTCATGTATGTGTAATGAATTTTAAGGGGTGTTTGGGCCACATTACTTTTGTATCCACCTTTTGAAATCACATGGTTATTTAGTTTTAGTTTTTATTTCATCCTGTAGACTACAGTTAATATAGCATAATGAATGCAATTACATTTGTATGTATTGTTAATTGTAGTATAGGATTTGTCTTATAGGTACAAAATAAAAGCATTGACTTACACATAAAAGTATAAAATACATAATATAACATATATCAGATTAATAGAATTTCAGCAATCCAATAACAGTGGCCTAGGTTACAAATTGGTAAAATAAGATAGAACATCAAAACAAGGTTGCAAAAATAAGATACAGGGTGTCCAGCGATCGGGAAATTGCAGGAAGTACAGTGAAACCCTCTTAAGAAGTTTCCCATTTAAGAAGTTTCCTGCTTAATAAGACAAATAATTTTGCACCTTGTCTATATGAACATGTATAATTTAACCCTTTTAAGAAGTTTTCCTGCTTAATAAGCATTATTTCTTTCCGTCCCATCACAAATGTCTTAACAGAGTTTTACTGTATGGGAATTGTACGTGAATTTTTCGGGCTCGGGAATGTGCGGGAAATGTACTTAAAATTTTTCTTTTCTGCGGGAATTTCTGTGCCACCGATCGTTTCGTTGTCAGTCATCAAGAAATTGGAAGGCACTTTGATAGCTGCAATTTTAGTTATTTCTAGAAACAGGTGATTTTTTCGCAAAGCGTAAAGTCGCGAATTTTTCAATATTTGTTTAAAATCGCGAAATCGCATCCTGTGCGAAGTTACAAAAAATTTTTTAATATTTTCCGTAGTAAATAACGCCTTCGATTCGAGAATCAATTGCAAGTGAATTGACAGAAGAGATTCGAGTACGTATATCGAAGTAGATGAGAAAATGGCGGGCGAATGTTTACTAGGTTTAGTGAATGTGTTTATTTATCCTGTTTTCACATGGTACTTGGTAATTTTTTATGTTGTTTAACATTGTAAGTATAAATAAAGATTGAACATTTTTGTTGCGACTGCAAGGAATAAGTAGCCTACAAATATTGTTGCAACTCCGATGAAGTTTGATGTGTAATTTGACTTTATTGATGTCTACGGAAACAGCAAAAATTTTCGTCATGCATCGTATGAAAAAAACCAGGAGTGAATGGCAAAATGCAGTTATAATTTTATCGGCATCAAAAACATTGAAAATAATAGGGATAAAATTGTTGTGTCTACAAATAGGAAATATAGATGCGAGACATGAATGAATATATTAAAGGTAATTAGGTTATAATTAAAAATTTAAATATTTATCTAGCACTTGTGTCCTTTGCCGAATATTATTTATACGTGCAGTATGTTGTTTCGTATAATGTGACTCTAATAAATTTAGCTAACTAACATTTGTACTGTGTTAGGACTAAGTGAAAAATTCTGGAGGATAATATAACATTTAACAGTTACATTTTATTGCATGTACAGTTTTTCAGTAAAACGTGTCTGATTTACGACTGTATAAACCATAATAAATATAATATTGGGCTGGTCCCTCCTGTTTTATAAATTATTCCCACAATTCTATTCATAAGCATTTCGGTGTTGTTTACATGGACTAAACCTTCAGATGCAACAAAAGAGGACTTTCAATCAATTTACAAATCTGTGTAAAGGAAAGTATTTTAATTAAATACTAGACAAATAATATTTTGTACACCTTCGCCACCTCTATAAGTAACATTAAAAATTGTATGGTTATCGTTAGTCTGCTTGGGTAGCACAAGTTAACATCGTATCACGTTTAAAGCACTGTACTGGAATTTCTCAGGAAATGTGGGAAATGTACGGGAAATGTACTGGAATTTTAAATATCACTTTTGCTGGACACCCTGAGATAGGACATTAAAACAAAGTTAATCATTCATCCAATCAACAAATTCATTCACATTATAAAATGTATTTTTCAAATTCTGATGATAATCTTTTGTATAAATATATACCCATAAATTTGACACATTTTTCATATGTAGCTGTGTTATGATGATTAACTCTTAGGTAACTTTTTGTTCTTGTATTATGGTTATGAATATCAGAATTTTTTAAAGTAATTCGTTCATATGAATAAAACACAATAATTCCAACACAAATAAGGAATGTCTTCGTTTACAAATAAACCTTTACAGCTTTATCTTCAGTTAAGATTACCTAAAATTCTTACAGTATTTTTGTTTTAGTTTAAAAACCTTGTTCATATGCATAGACATCCCCCAGAATATTATGTCATATCTTAGATGGACCTCAATTAAGGAATAATAAACAATTTTGGAATCATTTTTATTTTTAAAAAATGTTTATATTTCTAAGAACACAGCATCCTGATGCCAATTTTTTTGCATGACTTATTGATATGTTCTTTCCAATTTAACGATTGGTAAATAAAAGCACAATGAAATTTAGTAATAGGAGTTCTCTGAATGTGTGTATTAGTAATCTCAATATTTAACTTATCAGAATTATTCCAGTCACAAACGGTGAGTGTCAACACATTCAACGAAAATTTGTTGTTGCAATCCATCCATCCTTTGCCTTTATTATTCTCCACTGAACCTATCCACGTATTGTCTTTCATACAGGCCTTCTAGACCTCCTACTTTTCCTACTTTTCCTACTTTTTAGTAGGAAAGTAGGAATGGTCCTACTTTTGCTAAATATGTCCTACTTTTCCTACTTTTTAACATTATAGTGACAAAAGAAGTTTATTTTATGAAGAAATGTGCACACTGGTAAGAAGTTGTTTAGGACGTTTTGTAAAAACTAATGAACTGGAAA
>PNEQ01114067.1:0-18962 GCA_003012365.1 Medauroidea extradentata
AAGGGGCGTAAAACCTTCTCACCAATTTTTCTACATCGCAATGCAAAGCAATGATTTTTAATTTTTCTTTTTAATGTCCGGGACAATTTGTTTTGCAACCGTGAATTCATTGTACATACCAGAACAAAATAATTTTCCGTTTATGTGTCATTATAACCCGTAGTTACCGTCATTTCACAAGCACCACATTGAAATGTTTTATTTACGACACACGTGCGTGCCTGGCTCGCGGGGCAAAGAGGGAGGAAAGATAAAGAAGTGAGAGGTCGGCCTGCTGCGTTGCATCTTTACTCACGCGTCGCGCGCCTCGCTAGCAACATTTTATCACACGGAACTTGCCAGATATTTACTGTCGGATTATTAAAGGCTAAGTAGCGATGGACGACTTCATTATAAAGTTTAATACTGTTCTAAAATATAATGTGATGAATTTAAATCCAGCAGAAACGATTTTTTATGTCTTTTAAGCAAAAAAAATTAATTAAAAATTATTAAATTTTTTTAAAAATCCTGTCTGAGTTATCCGAAGTCCGGGACATCGAGGTCCGAGTTATCGAGGGTTCACTGTATTGTTCAGTACATATAACACAAAACGCAAATGCTATAACCACTGCCGTAGAAGAACAGGTCTGGACACTCGCCTGGATATTTGACCCCCTTGTTGTTTGGCTGTAGTTCACCAAGTTACCGAGAATATTGTGTTTTATTGGCGCTGATGTTACTGCGGTCGGACTAAACTCCGCCCATTTCCTTTCCGCTAAGATAAACTATTTATCAAAACGTATTTTTTATCAATTTATGAAATACTTTCTTCTCTCACAAATTTAAGAAAAGGTTCCAGCAATCTTTATTTACTTTATAAATTTAACAATGGAAAAAAGTGGGTGGAGTTTGAGTCCGACCTCCCGGAAAACAGCGCCAAAAAGTACGACATTCTGGATAACTTGACGAACTACAGCCAAACAACAAGGGGGTCAAGCAAAATACATTGTTAGATAGGCGAGTGTCCAGACTTGGCCATTTTTGTTTTCATGTAAGATTGAGTATGTATCTAAATAGGGATCTTTAATGCCCGCTTATACCTAGGGCCATGAGCATTTCGCGAAAATAATTTTGCCCCAGTTCGTTTCAGTGCATTACGTGCACATAGCTATGCTTCATGGTTATTGGCAGCATGTCTGTGTGAAGTGACGTCTCTCACTTGACTGTACCAACCACAGTAATGTAACTGTGACACCATACGTGTGTTATTTGCAAGTAGAGCCCCAAGACACGTGAAAGTTTAAAACATCAGTCACTGACTATGAATCAGAATTGCAGATGTGCACATAAGGCACTGCAACACATAGGGGTAAAATTATTTTCGCGAAAAGTTCATAGCCCTTCTTAAACATAATAATTTGGCAACCTCTACATATTTCTCCGTTGACAACCAAGCGTAAACCACGACCAGTGACTCATTTTTCTCTACTACAATGCTGCCCATATCCACATCAAGAACCTGTCCACAACCAGCCCCGCAGCACATCTGTTGACTCTTCACGAACACACGCTTGTGCATTTTCGCTTTGCTTTATTCGTTCATAATACTTTTCCTTTATTTCATCTTTTCTAATTACAATGCGGCTATTTTCAATCTGTACAACTCTCGGCTGACAATAAACAAACGTTTTCAGCTACTTGTGGCCATTATTCTTCTGGTATCAACCACATCTATCTACTTCAAGGAGTCAGCGGTCTTCTTCCAAAGTTGTACAGAATAATGAGTCATAATTTATTTTTTGAAAATAATTTATTGTCCTTTTCAAATTTCACTTTGACCCTCTTGGGTTAAATGTTTGGTCTTTACGCCTTCCCATGCGGAAATGAAGTCATCCCCTGTTCGAGATAGGGGAAGATGCTACAAGTGGAGGTGAGTGTCGCAACCTTGCGCAACACGACAGCCGTGTTCAAGGCTAAGAAATAGGACAACGGAAGCCGACTTGGGTCTCATGTAAGCGTTTTCGTAAAACGGTGCAAGACCTCACCTCTTTGTGTTCTGCCACTTAGCAATCTACAAATTAGTCTCTCGACATCAGCAATCAAAGCGGGACGCCGCCTACGAACCTCCTTTTCGATCTACCACTATAGAGTGGTGAACTGGCGTACGGAAGGAGGAGGGAAGTAGGCTATGGACAGGGCTCCGAACCAGAACAGCGCATACCTCCCCGGGCGGCGAGCGGTCGTGGCTTTAGACTCGGATAGATCCTATCCCAGTATCCCTCTAACTTATTTCTTTTCCTAAACGTTCTCATCTATCTTATTTCATCTGAGACCATTCTGATATATTTGGAGCAGTCTCGAGATGGGCCATGACCCCTGTGCCCCCTTCTTTTCTGGATCCACCCGTGATAGACGTGTACGCCCATGTGAAAAGAAAGTAGAGAGGCTGTGGTCCATGACCGACAGTCGATAAACTGAAGCCATTTTGCCACTAATGATTTAGTTATTTAGCAATTAGTATTTTAATACGAACAAATAGGAACTCTGAAAAGTAATTTTATTTATCAGAATTTACTACATAAGAATTCTAAAAAATTTCTAAACAACAATAAAATACTAAGTGCGTCCCTATTTTCGTTCGGTTCTGACCAAGTGACGTGACAATTAACCAACTAAAAAGTGACAACTAGAATGCAGCCACATTTGATGACCACATCGTCGGTGGCTGAAGTAGCTCGAGCCATATTGCTATTTCATCTCAAACCTTTATGTACTTATCCGAATGGCATACGACTCTGAACCGTAACCGAAAAACCACTTTGAGAAATCGATAAGTTTAAAAGTAAGTAAGACAGTAATAAACGCTTAAGATAATAATGGAAATGTATAGTGTTTTAAACTCCAATATAGAGATAGGGATTAGTGTTATAATAAAATGAAATCAATAATAAGCAGGTGCTTTCTTACCTGGTGGCGCGCGTGGCGAGATGGGTCGTGTTTGGCGGGGAACTTGAAGGCACAGCAGTGGAACGAGTAGGTCAGATGCGCCTCCTGCAACGACTGCAACCACCAACACATGCCAGTGTTCTTAACTCTCCTCTTGACATAGGAGTACACTTTCATGAAAGCTGGCAAATGTCATTTCAAGAACAAACTCTGTTAGGTTATTTACGTGAAATAAATTTACTTAATCAATCAATGAGCAAAAAAATATGAAACGTCGCTAACAACAGATGGTGGTGATGATGAGTTGTATTCTGCCGTAGGGCAGGTTTAAACCCACGGAGGAGGTGATGACAACGACGACGGTGCCTAGGCGAGGTGATTCTGTGGTGATACGCCAGTGTCTCCTGCAGTATGGGTGATGAGGGGACAACACAACACACAGTCCTGAACCCAGAGTAGCAACTGTAAATATTTACCTCCCAGGCCGGGAATATAACCCAGGACCCCTGAACCACCAGCCAGGAGCTGTAACCACTGAGCCAGGAGATAACAACAGATAACTCCATAGAAACCACACTGTGATGCAGAGTGAAACAGAAACTCATGCCAGCACAACTGTCACAAAAGTAAAAATTCTTCGTGGGATAGACTATAACGGCTACCAGTGGCCATAGTCACCACGTGACAATTCGTAGAGACTAGACACCATTAAAACAACTGTAAATTTATGTAATTGTCTCCATTGGGTCTAAAAATATTCAACATCTCCAAGAGTGGGCCGAGGCAATAATTAAGACACAATTAATTGCAGGCCTCTAATGTTGTACCTTTTTTTTCAGCTAGCAGCCAATGAGTAGCTGTTATCTGCTTCAGTAAACATGTATTCATAGAGGCTATCTTACAGGCCTGTGAAACAACTAATTTTTCAGGTCTCTAACCATGAGACTAGCTGCAGTATGGCTAATAACAGCCTACTTTAATGAATTCTGTCAACAACACCTTCCCTTAACACACATACAATCTGCAGAAATGTATACTAAATATCGCTATAAAAGTACGTTAATTAGTTTATGTACTTCAACTACATAAACTGTGTTCGGCGTCAAACTAATTAAGTAAGTACTTTGCAAAAATTTTTAACGTAAAAGATTTTAAACGCTTGTATAGGTAGACAAGAAAAATAGTACTGCAGAAAAGTTTTGAACTAAAAGACGGGAACTCCGGGAAAATAATAAAAAAAAACGTTCGGTAACAATTTGTAGATAAATATGTAGAACGCATACACGGGAAAACCAGAAAAATACAATACTTAATACTTTACTGTAAACGTCATTACACAGTAAGTAAATTATATATGTCTGTGTGTATGTTGTAATATGAATTTTAAATTTACGTGATTAAATCTACTTAAAAAAACCAATTTTATAACAAGAGGATGACTTCATTTTAAAATCGATTCTGAAGAAAAATTACGCACAATATTTTGAGCATGTGATACAATATTTAAAAATGAAAATTCTAGTATTAAAGTAAAACGTTATTGTTGCCATTTACGAGTGAGTAAATTAGGTTACAATTGCTAAAAATTCGATGATGTGATATATTTATCTATTTGTACTTAAATAGAAAAATCAGAAGAAAATTCTATGAACAAACCACTAGAGTACAGAGATCAAACTTTCGCCATAAATGTTAGCATTATAATTTTCTCAGAATGAGGGGCGCACGTATAAATATAAATGTCGTATGATTGGTGGTAACGAGGTAGAGCAAAGATAAGAAAAATACTTATATTGACCTTATGTATGTATCAGTATAATTGTAACGTATTATTTTATATTCATACTGATGTTATTGTTTGGAAATAAGTTATTAAGAAGGTTAGGTATCTAAATTAACGATAAATAAAGTTTATTGAAATTTGCATTAATCTGAAAGTCGATATTGAAAAACCAAAAAAGATCAATCCAATAACACAGTTTACGCCAGCCTTGTAAGCAAATATGTTGATAGCGGGATGTTTCTGTGGTGAACTGTTAATGACTCCGTAATTTAGAAATACCAGCGCAGGAAATTGCACTGTAATATTTCCTAAATAGTAATAGAAGTTACTAACTTGTACGCAGTATGGGACACTCGCCATATTTTAGCTTGTAATGAGAGAAAATGTTAAGCACCGTTACTATACGAGTCTGGTAACTGATGTACACATGTGACTGACTGGATTTAGTTTCTTGGACGTAGTCCACTGCGACATAGATGACTGTCAAAGAAAACTAATTATAAGAGTAAAACATAAATAAGCAGAGTATGCTTTAGTCAACAGGATGCTTACACAATGTGTCATATTTTCATTTTGATTTTGTGGTTATTACATTTCACCTGGGGTGTCTTCCAGTGTCCGGGTTTAACTTTTGATTTCTGGTTTTTATTCCTTGTTTTATTTCACCCGATTACATTTATAGAATTTTATAATTTTGTGTATGTATCCTGTTGACTAAAGCATGCTCTGCCTATTTATGGTTTTATATTTTCTTTAGATTTCTTTGTTAATCATCTATATACCGCAATGGAGCATGTCCAAGAAACTAAATCAACTTATAATCTCATTGCACAGATCATTAAAAAATCATGCATGTGTGGTTGTTTCCTAGCAATATGTAAGAATTATACATTTAATGCATGGGAAACAGTTTTACCATTCCAACATTCTTAACATTCCTATACATCGGTGTGATAAGTTTATAATATTTTACAGTGTACGCTAAACGAATGCGTCACGCTGGAGAAATACTTGTTCAAAAACAGTTTTAAAAATTCTGAGAATGTTATTAATTTCATTCCATATGAAAATTCTAACATACCTTTCATTCTAAAGTCTTGTTTATTATTAAAACTATGAACAGTGAAATTTTCAATAAATTGGGATTCTGCAAACAATTATGCACAACAAATAATGTGTGGCGAAGTAACCCTGAAATAAGGCAAAGTAACCCCCCCCCCCTTTATGGAACCTGTAAGATCTCTGCAAATCTAAATACATTTTTTCGGCACTTATTTATGTGCCGTGCCCTATGCTTGTAATCTTCCAAATATCACATATTAATAAATTCCGTTTAATTTTTCTGTAGTTAACTGCAATATTAAACATAAAAAAATCTAATTATTCAGTTGTACTTGTATACAGAAAATGGAAAAAGAAAATTGTTAATTACATAAATAGGCTATTGTTACAGGAGCCTGTTTCTTATAACAATCATGGCGACGCTGAGCGGCCATATGAAATCTAGAATTAATCTGATTTACTCGCATTCTTGGTTGGTGTAGTCTGTACACTGTCACTTGGCCAGATTGTTCTTTAAACGTTGTCATATACAGGTACGATTACTTCTTAACATTATTGACGCAAAGGCTTCGTGATTTTTTGCTGCGAATAACTGTAAATTACTTAAATTCAATGCGGGGTTACGATAGTGCCTGAAACTGGTCTGTAAATGCTTGCCATATCCGTATAAGTCATACTGATGGTAAAAACTGAATAATTTTAAAAATAAAATTTTTATATACCAATTTTCCGTTTCATTTCAAACTTATGTCACATCCAGTAAGCTGCCTAATTGTGTTTAGTACTAGACGTATACAAGTCATCTCACTTAAAATGGGTGAAAATTAAAAGTATTGGTAAAAACTGGTCTTTAAATAAAACTGGCATGCATATGTAAGTAAATTATTGTGGTTATCGGTTTTGAAACATCATACATTTTTTAACAGCGGAATTTTCGTTACTGAGCTGTTTTAAATCATGTTAATACATAATTTTAAAGTAAACGTATTCATACGGATATTAAATATGGAATCTTATTTTGACTGTAATTTTTATAATGTAAGTTTATATCAACTCCCATTCACTACACCAGAAATTACATTATTACGTATTATACCCTGCAAATACCTTAACATAATTAAACCCTTATTCAGCTATATTAGCAACGGTTTGTTTAAACTACGAAAACCACGCTACCGTTTAATTTGTGGAAGCCAAGACCCGTCTCAATGAAGAAGTACTCACCTTGAAGTTGTAAACAGAAGGGATGACTTTCAACGACTCAGTGTCCTTTATTCGAAGAATCTCCAAACTTTCCAGTCCTTCCACGGGAAGAGCCGTGATTGCAGTTTGAGAGAGATCCCTAAAATACACGACGTAATCTATCAGCTGGTTCCCTATACAAAATATACTAACAACGCCATCAATTTTATTTACACATAAGTATTTTATGCTACAAATCTAGGGCATGAAATTACCAATGCTGCAACGTTTTATTGCCAATCTGACATTCTTAGTTTCAAATGCAATTATTTTTCGGGATAAAATGTCTGCTAAACGTACTGATTGAGTTTCGAATCTGTCCCGTGATTCCATACATAATAAATTAATATTTAACTGTTTAACACGTAATCAATTATTTAACAACGCAAGCAATAATTTCTAAACCTACACCAATACACGTGCAGTACTTACTTACTATAATTAAGAACGTTGTACATTCTGAAAAATATATGTATTAGTATACACTTTTAATTTCGTTCTTTTGTTACGATTATTTCATAATGCACGCATTGTTTGGATAAGTTTACAAATTCTACTCAAAAGTTAATGCTTTAAGCAAACACCTTCACAAACTTACAAAAAGTTAATAAATACCGTCCTTTGTTCAAATTACACTATCTACATAGTACATTTGCGTAATGTATGGGACAAAATTAAAATACAGACATTGGAAGCGACTTCTAATATTCATCTGGAAAGGACGTGCAAATGTAGTTGGAAGAAACAGATTTGTTTGCAGTTGAACCAATTCAAAATCTTCAAAGAATTTTTTGGTTTGTGGACATACGCTATTGCTCATGTTTTGTTGACCGAACTTGTATTGAAAGACAAAGTGTCAAAATAAAATAAAACACACAAAAGAACAGAGAACGTAAGAAAAACAATCCCAGATGAATTCCGTCAGTTTTTTTTAAACATACATATTTCTCAGCAAGAATTCTAAAGATAGCATTCAGCCAAGAATTTGAAAAGACCCAAACTCAAAAGACAGACACAAAGAAAAACCAGATTCCCAATATGAAACATGATGGAAGTATGCACAAATAGTGGACAGTGTACAACAAATAAAAAACAAGAGACAACACAAGTTAATATCAACGAAAAAATTCAACGTTTCGGGGATTGCGATCTATCCCCGTCTTCAGGCTGAGACACAGCTGGTCGGAACACCAAGATGCGAATGAAGTTCGCTAGAAAATTGGGGCTTATATAACCTAGGTGTATATGGTCTCTAAGCTGTTCGGCTAATAGTGGCAACGCATGTGTGATTGGCTGGGCTCTCGGCCAATGAGAGGCAAGTACTCTCCTAATTGGCTGAGCACCTTGTAGTGATGTTGGCTGCTGTTCGGCCGAGACTGTTAAAGACAAATCTGTTTACCTATTGGTTTTATTTATTTATTTATTTCCTTTAACACTGTTTCTTTTTTATTAAAGGCAACCACATATTTTTCAGTTCAATGCTCTGTTGACTTATGATGTTTTTGTTACTGGCTATGTAACTGATTCTTGAATTTTCCTTTCAATTCTGTCATTTTCCTGAATTATTGGGTTAGCTAAGTTCCAGGGAATTTTGTGGTTATTTTCCCCTCGCATGTTCAAGCAATTCTGGATTTCTGGTTTTCACCCTTTCTCGTGTTGTTCTTGTGTTCTTAAACGCTAGTGGATAACGTTCTGCCAGTTTCACCTATGTATAAAGAGCCACATTCGCATGGTATTTGGTATATGCATTCGCGGGTCCGTCGTACATCTGCTGTAGGTTACCTACCTACAGTATATGTGTCCACACACCAATAAATTCTAATTGTAAACTCCCCTTGCAACAAACATTTAAAATTCTCATCATATTGGTTAGTCAGACACGTCCCGTATCCCTCAAAGTCCTCAGCTTCAGAACTTAGACTGAAGGTTCTCTTCTGATCACCTTACTAAATGTCAAGTGCAACAGAATTTTATTTTATAGGCATATTTACGTCTCGTTTTTTATGTTGCCAGGTTATAATATGGAGATAGATGACACAATACAATTGGCCAAGTTTTACTTGGAAAACAGTTACACCAATGGAGTACTTCAAAGCAGGAATATATTAGGAAATTTAACACATCGAAACTAAAGCATGTTAAAAAATGGGGTAACTCGCGAAAAAGTCATGCGGCATGAGACTCTACGGCAAAATGTAAGGCGAAAATACCTTCACGTGGAATTGCATTTGAGACTTGGTATCTGCGGACATCACCGCGCGGGTACAAAGCACGTCGCATCCTTTAGTTTTTATGTTGAGGGCATTCTGGGCCAATAATATCACCATCTCTTCAGTTGAAATAGCTCCTTATCTATCATCACAGGACTAAGATAGTCTTTTTTCGGGAATAGTTTGGAGTTTTCTTGTGTCACGAATTTTTATACAGATTTTGATCACTTTCACGATATGTGATTTTCTTAACAATTAATGCCTACAGTTATAGAACCGACTGCTTTAGCTACATTTTACATGATTCATTCCATAAGTATACTTACAAATCTTGGAGATTCTTAAGTCCTCGGAAGGCATCTATGGATAACTGTGACAGGTCTTTGTTGCCACTGAGGCTACTGAAAAAAACAAAACAAGAATCCTAGGAAAACGCTATAAATTGGAAACAATATTTGCACGTTTCTTACCACTGCGAATTCAACAAATGACATACTGTACATGCTTTACGACGGTCGCCTACCTAGAACAATTGTCCGCTTCAGAAGTTCAGAAGCAAGGAAGTAACAAGGGTGATACCGGCACGCACATTATGTGCACCATCGCCGCTACACTCTAAGGAAACTTTCTTTGACACAAAAAAAATGTTCGTTGCTGCAAATGTAAATGAAGTTTAAACATTAGCCATTGTAAAGTGACATTCCCGCAAAGAAAATTTAGTTTGGTAGTTACAGTAAAATTGTGTTGTTTTAAGATAGATTAATAGAAATCGTTTTGGTGAAGTTAGTTATGGTTTCTTTCGACACAAGTTTTATGTTGAAAAAAATTTATCTTTGCTAAAAATAAACCGATATTGTATTCAAAGAAAACTTTTAACATCAAACATAAGTTTTTAAAATGTTTCTGTGTCGTAATGCAAGATTTCTTTACCGCAAGCTGAATATCCTCGAAGGAAGACTTTCCTTTGTAGCAAAGAAAACGTTTTTACTGTGCGCGCACATCATTAAACTGGCGTGTTACGTTCCCGTCTACTACTTTTCTACGAGACTTCAAGCTGTGACCATGTCATTTTAATGTATGCGATTTTGAAGAAAAGTGCACTGCGCATCTATTACACTATTTAGTTTGGATTCAACTACTGTAAACAGATATAACGCAATCTAAAAGCGTATTTTTTGACGATGTCGGAGGGCTTCAAAATAGCATCTTTGGCGTTCGTGCCATTTATAAGTGTCATTAAGTCGCCATCTGGTATGTATTTGTTTCTCCGCACTGAAGTAAGCTTGAGACATTTTCAAGTAGTTAAATAAAAAACTGCTTACCGTAAACCGGGTTTACTTTGTGACAGCTGTGGGTAACTTTGTGCCACATAAAGTGTTTCTTATATTTTAGTTATGTAAAATGTATTTATACTTTTAAATGTATGCTTCAAACATATGGTTAGTAATACACAAATATATTTTATAATTTCTTACCAAATAACCTAAAAATAAAACATTTTGAATGTAACAAAGTCACCGCTGCTGGCACAAAGTAACCCCGATAGACGGTATTGTAAACACGCCCCGAAGTGCTAGGTAGGCGACTGACGTTGGAATTGACGTTATTCTTGTACTACAGAAATATGAGGTCAGTCTTTTTATAGTTTGGTGTGCACTGAAACGTTCATATTTGCATCGTAAAGAGAAACTTATTTTCCATAAATGAATATGAATACTTATTCTATGAATGCCAGAACATAACAAAAAAGAGAGAGTTTGGAAACATTAAAATTAATTAAGTTTAGAACGCCTTAGTTTTATTTAGTTTAGTGAAGTCCAGAGTTAATTGAGAAAACTTTCAGGTAAAATGCTTCTCGCATGCGTGATTAATGTTATGGTATGTATATAACTGTATTTAGTATACATGGTTTGGGATAAAGTTAACCATTTTGAAACCCCAGTTATTTTTGTTTCTTTCAGATAATTCGTATATTCCTGCCGCATTTGGTATACATAAAGCTGACTAACGAACAATCAAAATATATAGACTGTAACTTAATAAAAATGTAATGACTGAGTTAATATTTTTTTTATTACAGATCAGATGGTCTTCAAAAGTGCTCACTTTATCTCTAACCACCTATAGACAGACGCCACTAAAGAAGAAGATATAAGCCAGATAATTTACTCACAGCTTGGCGATTTCGGATCCGTTAAAGGCCCACGCATCCACAGATTCTATTGCGTTGTAGCTCAGGAGCCTGGAGTAGAACAGGACACAAATTAAAACCTTTATATGTGAAAAATAAATATAAATGGACAGCGTATAGGCCAGGCGTATCACATCTCATTTTTACAGACTTATGAACTGGGTGCCCGTAGGCATCAGCCGAACATTGAGTGACCACAATGGAGAAGTTAGTGTCTTACAAAGATTCTTGCAATTTGGGTAAACTACTCAGTGAAATATTGTGGGCATGCGTCATTACAGCGCTATGTCGCCTTAGGAAGTCAAAAGTTAACCAAGAACAATAAAGGAAATAAATAAGCCGAATTATCTATAATCTAAACTTACATAAATTTCGCTGTGACAGTGTATGCCCACAGTATTTCACTAGCGACTAGCTCGTCTGGGAAAAACTCCTGCTGAGTTCTTCTGTGATTTCATCTTTATTTCGTTTAGTCTTGTGTTTGTCAAGTCGCCTATTTTGTATGTAACATTGTCTTCATCTTAATTGTTATCTGTTCTGTCTTAATTTTGATGTACTGGGTTGCCTTAGTTTGTTTGTTTTTTCGTTTTGTTATTTGTTTTGAACTACATCTTTTCCGTTTACTTGTATTGTCTATGATTTTTCGCTATTTCTATTGGAATTTTTTGAGATTTTATTATTTATGTCTTGACTACAGCCAATTCGTCTTGTTTTTTTTTCTTTATTGTTTATATTTTTGTTAATTGTTATACCACTGCAATGGCGTATATCCACAACGTTTCAATAGAACAACGGAGAATTGACGGAGAGGGAAGGGTGGAGGAAACGGGAGTGCTCTGAGAATACTCGCCGGTCAACGGAAAATTCCACCACGTTTCCCTACATGCAAAACGCGAGTTCGAAATTGCTGGGAATTGAACCCGGATCACCGAGATAAGAGGCAAATGGCTTGACCACTACACCATCGCCGGCTCTTCTAGCGTAAAATTTTTCGCTGAAAATGTTTGAAAGGCAAGAATTTCTCAATTTGACTGTATTACTAAATATCTGTTTAGTTCCTCTGATTAAGTGCGAAAGATGGTCACCGTCACGCTTTACAGAACTCCTACCGTTGCTACTAGTTAGATTTATTTTGGAAACTACGACGTGGGTAAGCAGGGGCTGCGGTGGTCAAGGAATCATACCTTACCTAGGCAATCTGGGTTCGATCCCCAGTGGGTTCAGTCCTGGATTTTTCGCATGTTGGAAACGTGGTGGATGTTGCTGTTGACCGGCGGGTTTTCTCGGTGGACTCCCGTTTCCCCCGCCTTTCTCATTACGTCGCTGCTTCACACTCATCTCACCGTCAACTCATTCATTCTCCGGGCCGAAGGGCGACAGGCATCTCTCGCTAGTTGAGTAACCGTCCCCATCATAACCCTGGCCTTCTCCTGTACACCACGTGACCCTGCCCTAAGGCGGGAACACTTAGTGGATTTTAATTTAGGTAAGTAATAAAATAAATAAATAATAATGAATTTGAAAATTTTCCACTGCACTTAACATAATATTTGTAATGACATTCACAAACACTGATTACACGTTTCAAGATAATAACGAAACCCCACTATTTGTTACCGATGACTAAGCACTTTTTATACGAGAACAGCTTAAGGCCATGATCTTTCATTTATTTCAAACAATTGCAAATAACTCGAATATTTTTTAACAAAATGCTTTGAAGAAATTGAGACTGTGTACAGCCATACAATACAAAATTTTGCCAGAGCTATTTTTTTTTTAAATGATGTACCGTTTGCTAGCAAAAAAAAAATATTTTGCTTCGTTTTGGCTTATTTTTACAACAAAGTACGTGATATTTCAGGGGTCAAAATCTAAAAATCTGTTTGATGTATTGCAACAGAAAAAAATCGTATACAAACGATGATATATAAGTGTTAAAACTGCCAGAATGATATTTTGATATACGTATTAATTTTCGTTTAAAAAAATATTTTCGAAACCACTGCAAAACTAAAGAGCGAGACCGCTTGCGCTCCGGCATAGGCATCGATATAGTGTTTACGTTTAAGAGTGCGCGGTAGATAAATAAACGCTGAAAAATCAATTGAATTCTACACTTTTATCGAAGCCAATATGGATCAAATACAAAACGATGGTATTTGCAGACTTTATGAGCAAATGTTTAACCAGAATTACTAATTTGTTATGCGCGATCTCTTGCGCTGCAGATAAATGGACGAGGTTCCGGTGTCACAGATTCTGCTTCAGAAGATAGTAACACTGGAAACAATTTTGTTCAAAACGTTGGCTAAAACTGTTGTCTTGGATTGCTGTTTTTTGACTTTCGCAAATTGGCTTCAAGATACCTACAGTTATAGATTGATGCTTTTAGCGTTGAATTATGAACCACGCCCTCTTAAATTAGCGTATCCTGTTGGGGTCACCAATAAAATTCATGTGTTAAAATTACGAATATTACTGTCTTGGAATTCGATACTGAAGAAATAGTCAGTCAGCACTCGGCCGTACTATGATCATGGTTTTACGTTGCTCACATTTTACTACATGCTTGCATTAACGAACTGTTGGCGAGACTAGTAACAAAATTCTTAAGATTTAAATTTGCGACATCGAAGCTTAATTTTGATACTTACAGCCTCTCAGCCTTCACTTTTATGAAGTTGGTCTTTAGTCTCTTGAATCTGTTGCTCTCAAGGTCTCTGCAAAAATATTGTAACAAACGTGCGATATAACATATAGTAAATAATAACCCTGTGTATTTAATATATTTGAAAAATTATTCTAGTTACATGCAAGCTACTTATTAACAAAGGAAAAAGTATGTGTGAGTAAACATCAACAACAAATGCACACTCAGCTAATATAACTAGTTACTGTAACTAAGAAGCCTCTCTACCTGCGCTTAAAATGCGTTGTAGCGAGTTGCGATTATTGTTTTATTTTTTTAGAATCTACTGAAGTCGAATTATATTTGTATATCTACGAAAAGAACTACACTTCAAACTATGTTGGTATAGGTTAAAAAATTCGGAATTTTCGGGCCCTTCAAAATTGCTTGCCAGAAATTGTGTTTTCAGACTACTGTTTCTGTAAAAATAACAACCGGTTTGGGCTAGAATTTGAACTACGCTGGCCACATATAAAATAAAATGTGGTCACCGCTTAAAGTCCCATAGAAAATAGATAATAGTAAAGCACTACATGCCAGCTTAGTAGCTTGCGCGGAGAGGCGATAATGCATCACATGCACTAGTCAACAGCAACCTTACCGCTTCCGGCTCTCACACACAAACGCAGCCTATCTAGGGAGGTCCCTTAAGTAATCACTATCGCGAATGAAAATATTATAAATGACAAACTCTAGGACCGAATGGTCTAGTGCTGAACAACACTGCAAAATGCGATGATCTCAAGGGTGGTTTAGCGGCATAGAAAAAAGAGAAGTTGTGGAGTTATTAAGAGTTCCACCTACTACATGCCTCAAAAGCGTTGAAATCTGCGGGGATTTTTTTTACGAAACTATTCTACATGTTGTTATGATATGGCCTGGCAGGCCGGACAGCCGGACAGCGAGAGAGGTTCGAGCTGCAACCAGGTCAGCGTTGGGAAACCACGTAAGACAGCAACTCACCTCACCCCCCTCGTAGAGGCGCAATAATGAGGACAAGCACGCAGATATATGGCACGGTTACCAAGTAAACGAGGTATGTAGTTCTCCGCCGGGACTCGTGGGTCGAGACCCGGCGGGGGCGTGCTCGTTCGTCGATGCCGTCTCCTCATCAATCCAGCTTTCGGTAAAGTCGTCAGATCTAGTTATGTAGCAGCAACCCTCAACTTACCATAATATATTAATAATCAGTAATATTGCTCTCCCCTCCTAAATTAATAGAACACATTCTAACCTATTTTGCATTCTGAGTACCTGCCATGTTCAAGTAGAGTAAATGCCCGTTAAACCATAACTGTCTTAGTAAGTAAACCCTAAATAATATCTTAATAAACCCACAGTGTAGCTACCATCTGAGTGAAACCCTCCAAATAATAACAACGTGTGAGCAACAATTTAAATAAAACGACTTAAAATACATTTTGTAACAATGTGCTCATTTTGCCAATGTACGAAAAGAAAACATACGTCCAACGATAACGGAATGTCATTGTTAAGACGCCATGCTCATTAAAGACACTGTTTCGAAGCCCACCAATATAACTAAAAAAAAGGCTATTTCTAATCGCCGTCTTCAAAATGCACTAACCGGATGTTTGCGAAACTCGGATAGAAACGGGCACTGAACTTTGCTACAGACTTCCTACCAATAAAATAATACGGCCACTGCTCAAAGTCCCGTACTAAATATGGATCGGCGGGGCTCTTGCTCGCTAGTTCAGCGCTTGGCTCATAGCTGCGGCAATACAGCATTTGATGCGCGCTCCAAGGTCGTCTTTATAACTCTTTCGCTTCTGAGCCTCTAACGCGCAAAACCGCTCAAGGTAGGTAGCGGTGGCAGTGTTTCAGGCACATGTATGCAACCCGCATTAACTACATATAAATCAAGGCTAATTTTATGTTCTCTATAGCAATAAGAGTATTACACATATCAACGCTATCTTCGCGCTTTATCAAAGACACAGCCGTTCTTAATAGAGCTGCTTTCTGAAAAATGAAGCATAACAAACGGTTACATTAGCAACGTGATACTAAAAATAAAAAAAAACGTTTCGTCAAATTTGTAGCAACCATTATTTGTACTTGACTTCGACAAACGCAGCAAAAATAAGAACGACTCTGTCTCTTATAAAACGTGAAGATGATGTTGATATGTGTAATACTGTTATTGCAATAGGGAACGTAAAATTAGCCTCGATTTATATAGCCTTAATGCGGGTTGCATACATGCGCCTGAAACACTGGAACGCCAAAATAGAGAATTATCACAATTTTCGACATAAATATTTTCCCTCGCTTATTATAGATAATCAAAGGCTCGACAATCCGTATATTACACTTTTGTACACCTTCTTACTTCATTACATAGTCACAGACTGTCTTATTTTTGGAACACTGATGGCAGATAGGAAAAATGTCTCTTTTTCCTACCCGCCATCACTGCTCCAAAAATAAGACAGTCTGTGACTATGTAGTAATGTAATAAGTTGTACAAAAGTATCATTTCCGGATAGTCGAACCTATTTTTCGATAATAAGCGAGGGGAAATGGTAAAGTCGAAAGTTGTGAAAACTCACTGCTTTGGTACACCATCCACTTTAAGGTGACCACCTGGCTGCTGCTCGAACTACGTGCAACGTGTTCGAAGTTATATATTTTTTTCCTCAGAAGTCAAGAAACGTACTTTCACAGTGTTTTTCTACGAAAAGCAAACACACTTCAGACTATTTGACAAAATGAATTTTTTCACCACGCATATTAAAAGTGTTAATTTTTATTCCTCAAACTTTTAACACCGCCATTTCCGACGGTTGTTTCTCAATATATATTATATACACACATAGCGCATTCTTTCAAATTGAGGTCTACAATTACATTGGACTTGCTACAGAGACGGGTTCAATAAAATGACAGGAGTCACCGCTGAAATCCCCATAATAAAAGCGTTACAGCGGGATCATTGCACGCACATTTGCGACGTTGAGCGTAGGAGGTGGTCTGTTCCAGCAAACGTCACTCTTAGCACCTCATCTATTGTCGTCTCACAAACACATATCCACCCTTCACCAGGCGGTCGCCTTAAAACCCATCCCTTAGATATGTACGCCGGTGTTGTGAAATCGGTGACTGAAGCAAACATCAAAATTAAGTAGACTAATGGCATAATTCTATTTATCTTTGTGACGATAAACAAAAATGGTGTGTTTCGAAGCGTAATGAACAAATCCTTTCTGTGTATACTAAATGCAGGCTACTTACATCATATGAACGATTGACCCACTGCCCATACCAGCCATGTCTGGAACTGCTTCCAGGCCCGTGCGAACTATTCGACTGAAAATAAAAAGAAGTAGTATTTCACTTGCTAGCATAATAATTGAGTATGAAATTACAAAGAAACAAAAGGACTGCCTTACCTGACACCGTTGCAGATTTCTGGATAGGAATAGTTATTACTTTTCCAAGTGTACTGAGCTGAATGTCATGTAATATTTACAAAACATAACTTAATCCTCCAATAAAACAGCTGATCGTAAGAATCACATTAAACGACATTCCATTGCCTTAGTTAATGCAAAATTTTATAATTGTTATGAAGCAGACGTTCTTGAAAATTAAGGTTAATATTTGAGAAGTTCATACACTTAGTCATTTTTAAAATGACGGTTTCCAAAATGATACAATTTTAGCTTAAAACTGCAGCATTACTAGTTGAAATAAAAATTTGCAAACTTCCTACAAATGTAATGCTGAGGGATACATTCGGTACAGTCAGTTATACATTTTCCGAGTGTAGTGACGCAACGTGCAAACATGAAACGAACTTCTGTATGTCGTTATGGATGGCCATGCACGCACAGAATTAACACACGTTCAAGCGAGCAGTACATTTTAACCTCACAAGAATGGAAAAGTGTGTTGAAATAATTGTCGGAGTTCTAAAAAACAAGCTACGTAGTGAATTAATTTGGTATTCCAATATCAAGTTGGGAAATCGTATGCAATGCATCTTAATGACAGATAAATCGAAAATGTTTACAAGGACATATGTTTAAAACGGGTTTATATTTGACATTTTCTTTCGAGGATAATATAACCACCCCTCCCTCAAAGTACAGTTACAACATAAGAAATAAAGTAGTTATACGTACAGCATACGGAAGGTCGCAGGCAGGCCGTCAAATATTTTGGGTGGCAGAATCTTCAGAACTGGAGTCTCAGTGATGTATCTGGAACGGAGAGCAATTATTAATATAAAAGTTTACTAAACAATGTAAAGACGTTCTCACTGTTAGTACGATTTAGCGATAAAAGTGGTGCATAGTTAAGAATGCACTTCTGAAAGCCGTGCTTAGCATGCATTCTGCCCATTATACATCTATCCGCAGCCACAATTACGTGTGACACTTTGCGTCCAATAGCGTGCTTACTACTTCAACATAACGGCAATGCACAGTAATCATAAAGGCAAGTATTAATTAATTTTGTATATTTAAGTGTCCAAAATAACTGCTATCATTGGCTTCAAACTTATATATATATATATATATATATATATATATATATATTTATATATATGTGTGTGTGTATGTATGTGTATATATATATATATATATATATATATATATATATATATATATATATATATATATATATATATACAGGGTGTATTTGAAATGAGTTTACAGGTCAACGGGGTGATGTAGACGACGTCGAGACAATTACGTTGATATAGGACACGTATGGTCGGACACGTCTAGAAATGCCCGAAAAGTGGCTCACAAAATTGAACGTGACGTCACAGTGACATTTACTGAAGGTTATCGTTTGCATTGTTATTACGAGTGATTGTGT